>VXBD01002094.1:66151-78816 GCA_013399975.1 Indicator maculatus | reverse complement strand
ACGCGCCGGGAGGGCCCGCGCTGCGGGAGGCGTCGGGCGGAAGGGGTCGGACGGAAGGGTCTGGCCTAGCTGGGGCACCGCTGTGAGCCGGCGACCGACGAGCACCCCGCGACAAGCGCCGCTCCGCAGCACCGAACCCCAGTTCAGCTGCTTTGGGTTTTTTTGTTTGGTTTGTTTTTCCAGATTTATTTCTGCTGCGCTCGTACCTGCCGCCCGCACTCCCCGGGGCCGCACGGAACGAGACCGAGCAACCGCAACCCGCAGAGCGGGAGGGACGAGTAGGAGGAACGAGCAGGAACTGCTGCAGGAACTGCTTTCAAAAGCAGCGTGGCCGGCGGATGGAGAAAGGTGATTCTGCTCCCCTACTTTGCTCTGGGGAGACCCCACCTGCAGTGCTGTGTCCAGCTGGGGGACCCCCAACACAAGAAGGACATGAACCTGCTGGAGGGGGTTAGTTAGAGGAGGCCACTAAGATGATCAGAGGGCTGGAGAACCTCCCCTATGGGGAAAGGCTGGGAGAGTTGGAGCTGTTCAGCCTCGAGAGGAGAAGGCTCCAGGGAGGCCTTAAAGCTGCATTTCAATATCTGAAGGGGACCTACAGGAAGGCTAGGGACAGACTGTTGAGAAGGGCTTGGAGGGATACGATGAGGGGAAACGGTTTGAAACTGGAGCAGGAGAGATTTAGGTTGGACATTAGGAAGAAGTTCTGCACAGTGAGGGTGGTGAGACACTGGAACAGGTTGTCCAGAGAAGTGATGGCCCCATCAGTGGAGGCTGAAGGTCAACTTTGATGGGGCCCTGAGCAGCCTGCTCTAGTTGGAGGTGTCTCTGCTGACTGCAGGGGGAGTTGGGCAAGATGCCCTTGGAGGGTCCCTCCCAACCTGATGCACTCTGATCATGTTTGTTAATGTACACACACAGGTAGCAGGTCCTAACACTGTTTAATGGAGGATGACAAAAAGCCTTTGTAAGAGTCAAAGCCTTTCTGAGAGTCAAACATGTCAAAGAATGCTCAGCCATCCCCACCCAGAGACTTTGGCAGCTCTCTGCCACAGAGAAACAGCTTCAATTCATTCAGAGTGCAGGAAAAACAAACATTTTGGTCAGAAATGGCACCATGCCCAACCTCTGCAGCTCCTCATTTCACCTGCACACAGGTGTCTCCAAATAACCTCACAGCACTATGACAAATTGCTGCCACAGGTTAAAGCTTTCTAGTCACCTCTCATCACAGCTGTATAGAAATTCCTGCATTTTGGCATAAAATGTCACTGAAGGTATGATGAATTCTTGGGTTTTAATTGACTGGTGCCTAAGAGTCTGGAAGAAATGCAAAGGGTCAGCCCCTCCAAAAAGCTCTGGAAATTAACTCAAGACTTGAAGGGTCCTGTGCCCCATGAGGCAGGCTCAGCTTTGAAATGTAGCCCAAAGTAACTGGTGGAACCTTGTGCTGTGGGTAGTGTTGTTCCCCTATCACCATTAGGATTTACCCAGCTCATAAGCAGAGCTAAATCCCTCCCTTCACTGCAGAAGTTCCCTCAACTCCATCTGTAGCCAGGTACCTTCTGCCTTTCCTGATGGGTACAACCTCAGAAGAAAACCACGTTCAGATTTCTTCAGCTATGCCTCCTGACAGGTTTTCTTTCCTTAAAACACTCTCCACTTGGACTACAAATAGAACAGAAAATACCTCCAGAAGATACTTGAACACAAACATTCGGGTGAAACGGCAACGTGGAAGTGGTGTGGAACTCGGGAAACCAACGGCAGGGAGATGGATGTCTAGAACTCATCCTTTGGTTCACTCATCTTCCTCCTTTTGGGCTGCACATCCTGGCTAGATGAGAGCTCAAGCTGGTAAAACTGCCAAGGGAAAATGAATATTGTTACAGGTTGGTGCAGGGCACAGACCGTGGCCTGTGTCATGGCCTTAGCCAGTTTAATGTAGAAGGAAGGGACAGGGACAGCTTCTGCTCACCTGTGCCCTGGGCTAGGCCAAGGGGCAATGGATGGAAACTACAGCACAAGAAGTTCCACCTCAACATGAGGAAGAACTTTAAAGGGTCACAGAGCACTTGAACAGGCTCTCAAGAGAGCTTGTGGAGTCTCCTCTAGAGACTTTAAGCCCCCTCTGGATGTGTTCCTGTGTGACCTGCACTGGATTCTGTGGTCCTGCTCTGGCAAGGGGGGTCGAACTCGAGGATCTCCAGAAGTTTCTTCCAACCCCTAACACCCTAACTCCCTGAACCAGGCAGCTGGGTGTCTGTCTATCCCACATCAAGAGCTGTGGGAGGGCAACAGGCTTGCCCTTGCCATTCCCTGGTCCCTGCCCAGAGCTGCTGAGCCTGGAGTGACATCTTGTTACTATTTTCTGGCAGAACTGACCCTGCCTCCCAATTATTCAACCTAGGTCCTTTCCTTACTGGGCAGTTTCCAACCACTCTGCTCCAACTTGGAGCATTCATGGGAATTGTCAACATGAAATGTACTAAAACCTAAGAGTTCTGTTCACCCTTTGGAACAGAAAAAGGCTTGATGAACACAAACTGAAAGAGAAACAAACAAACAAACCAGTACTAACAGTGCTTTGAAATATCTTTCCACTTCTTGTCCTGCTCTCAGACATGTTAAGTTCAGATGTCTTACTTGCCAAATGATCAACCTAAAAATCAGAAAACAGATGTAGTCTTGTGAGCAGTAAACCCAACTATACTTATATTAGAGGCTGCAGCAGGGCTCAGGGCTCTGGCTCTGCTCACCACAGCACTTCACATGAAATGTCAGTCCAGGAGCCATACCTATAGTAGCCTACAGCAGTATTTACAGCTGACTGTGTCAAAGAGCCCCAGCAGTTTGAAGCAACAATTATTTTGATGCAGTCACTCACTCAGACTTCTCTGGGGCTATTCTGCATTCAGAAATCATAAGGATGTTGTCCTCCACACTGCAATTACAGCATTTTGCTGTAAGCAGGGAATACAGCCTGACTTTTCAGTCTGATCAATAAATGTGCACTTTAATTTCTAATCAGCCTTTAAACCAAGTTTTGGGTTGTCAGAATTAGAGAAAATTCTCTTAGGCAGAGTGTTTAGTTATGGCAGTTTATAAACAGGGATATTGCATTTCCATTTCTCTTACCACCACTCAGATCACCTCTCACAGCCTTTTGTTACTGCTTTGGATTGCTTTCTAGTGTTCTCTGGGTTTGTAAAACACTGGGAAGTCAAATGTAAAGGCCATTTATTGCCTATAGTAAGGAAACTTTTAGCAGATTACCTCTTAATCCCTCAAAGCAGGAAAGAAGCTTCACAAAAGCTCTAGGAAAAGTGTAAGATGACAAGAGTGGAGTTTTCCTACCTGAGGATTAGAAACAGAGAGATTCTGCTTCCCTTCAGCCTTCCTAACTTCATCTTCTTTATGAGTTAAATTTGGTTCTATAAAAGAGTTAAAGCAGAGTGCTGAAAGCTAGCAGCCTGCTGATGTTTAGTCACAAGGAACACAGGCACTTTATTACTGCAGGGAACAGGTGCTTCAAAAGGGCTTACTTTGTGCAAGTAAGTTGGAAATAGGCTGGAAAGTGGCCAGAGAAGGGCCTCTCTTCTGAGGAGGGCCTGAGGGGGCTGCATCTCTTTAGCTTGGAGAAGAGGAGCCTGAGGGCTGACCTCATTCATGTTGATAAAGATGTGCAGGCTGAGTGCCCAGAGGATGGAGCCAGGCTCTGCTGGGTGATGCCCAGTGACAGCACAAGGGGCAATGGTGGAAGCTGAGGCATAGGAAGTTCCATGGAAACATGAGGAAAACATTTTTCCCTGTGAGGGTGACAGAACACTGGAACAGGCTGCCCAGGGGGATTGTGGAGTTCACCCTCTGGAGGCAATCAATCTGCCTGGATGTGTTCCTGTGTGACCTGGTATAGGTGATCCTGCTCTGGCAGGGGGGTTGGACTGGAGGATCTTTTGAGGTCCCTTCCAGCCCCTAACATTCTGTGATTCTGTAATGATCAGAGGACTGGCAGAGCTGCCATGTGAGGAAAGGCTGAGGAAGCTGGGGGTGCTCAGCCTTGAGAAGGCTTTTATCACCATGGACCAGTACATAAAGGTTGGCTAACACACATCATACAGGTAGGTATTTTCCCATGAGTACCATTCAGTCTACCACAATGTAAAACTCTTCTGTGGACACAAGTCTTGGTGGTTCTGATTCCTCCACAACCACCCAAACTGAATCAGTCTCTGGAGATGTTTAGGACCAGGCTGGATGAGGCCTTGAGCAACCTGGTCTAGTGCAAGGTGTCCCTGCCCATGGCAGGGGGTTGGAACTGGATGATCTTTAAGGTCCCTTACCCAAACCATTGTATGATGTGCTAACCAAGTGCTTCACAGAACAAAGCCACACCAGAAGATCAAAGCATTTATCTCCAAGAATGTTTGTGAAGAAAAGTGAATTTCTATGTAATGGTCTATGTCAGAAAATTTGAGTTTTCTTTGTAGTAACATCAGGAAAAAAAGGCACAAACTGAAGAGATTTGGAAAAAAAAATATAGCTACCTATACCTGAAATGACATATTGAAAATGTTACCTTGAGCTTCTGACATGGTTACATTATTCCTATCTTCATTATCCAAGACAGGATCTTCCTAGATTAAGAAAAAGGTCTATCACTTACTGAAGAGAAGTAAGGAAGAGGGTTTGTATTTGGATGCTTAGTGCCAGGATTTATTAGAGGGATTCTCAGAGGAACAAACTGCACTGGAATCATTGAATCTGACAGGGAACAGGCAGGCTACCTCTGTGTTAATTACTAATGCAAGCACACAGTTAACTACCAAGAAAAGCATCTGTAAAAATGCTAAAATGGTGACTAAAATGCTGTTAGTGCATTGACTGCCACCTTCCTATTGCCTGTGAAACAGCAGTGCAGGGGCACCTGCAGATTCAGAAGGCCAAATGGTTTGTTTCCATCCCATCACCCACCGGCAGTCCTAGCAATGCCGACTGAGGGGACCGGGCCAAAAGCACTGAAGCTCCTCCTCCTCCTCCTCCTCCTCCCCTACAGCCACTACAGAGCAACACATCTGCAAGGATCTGCTGCCTGCCTCAACTGACTCCACAAGTATCTGCCTCTGGCCACAAAGAGGAGGGATGTAAAGATGCTGAGGGGACCAAGACATCTCTGTGAAAAGGAAAGGCTGAGAGAATTGGGGCTTTAGTCTGGGAAAGAGCAGACCGAGGGGGAGCTCATCAGTGCTGATCAATACTTAAGGGGTGGGTGGCAGGAGGGTGGAGCCCAGTGGTGCCCAGTGCTAGGACAAGGGGTAACAGGCACAGACTGGAACATCAGAAGTTCCATCTGAGCATGAGGAACATCTTTAAGGGTGAGGAAGCCCTGCAGCAGACTGCCCAGAGATGGTGGAGTCTCTATCCCTGGAGACATTCCAAACCTGCCTGGTTGTGTTCCCGTGTGACCTTCTCTAGGTGACTCTGCCTTGGCAGGTTCCTTCCAGCCCCTACCATTCTGTAATTCTGTGCTTCCAGTTGCTGAATCCTGCAGAAGCACTGACCAAGGTGCTCCAGCACCAGGACCCAGAGTCTGGCACATGCTCCTGCCTCCAGCAAGCTTCACTTGGTGCTTTTTCTAGGCAGATTTCCCAATACAGCATTGAACTTGGTTTAGCCTTAGCTCTAGCATCATTAGCTGTAGGGATGCTGCTCTACAAGAGGATCTCAGAGCAGGTTTATCACCAGTCAATACTGTTTGGCTGCAGCAGCTCACTTAGGACTGGTAAAAGGCACCTCCAGGGAGGTTTCATCCAATTCCTGAGCATGGAGATGTACAAATGGCACCTGCACCCCCAGCAAAATGCTGTGCCTCTGCTCCTCACCCTGCTGCTTGATGACCACCAAGCTGCTGCTGCACCTGTTCAACACTGCTTTAACAGTGACAGATTGCTAACTGGATCAGTAAACCTAAAGCCAAAATGTACTGAAAAGTCTTGTTTCAACATATCTGGAAACAGAGGGGTTTATAACAGAGCAAGACATAGGAAAACAATCACTGGTCCTTTGCTAGCCTCTAAATGCTAACACATTTCAACAAGCTACACAAAAGATTTAAACTCTTACATTCATGTCCTCGTTCTCTTCCTCTGGATCATCTCTGTCCCCTCTGAGCACCTGGAGGGGCACGTTCCTCTCTCCATGCCTTAGGATGCTTTTATCAACGTTTTCCATTCGTTGTTTGTCAGTTGTAACTTTCACTTTCAGCATATGGAAAGGTGTGGGCACTTCCCCCACGTTCAGATACATGGGCTCCCCCTCAAATATCATCCCCTCACAATCACCCTCCTTAAACCCAGGAGGTTGGTAATCAGAGGGTGTAACTGCAGAGAAGAATCCAATAGGTGTGTTAGAATGAACCATGTTTCTGTACAATTATCACTTGCATGACAGAAAGACTCTTTTCCCCTTTAAATAGAAAGACCTACTCCAAAAGGATTGAGTATGGGGAAGGGATAACCACCATTCAACTTGGCCTAAATGAAGTCCCTTTTCCCTTTCTAGCACAAGTAAAACCCAATTAAAGTTATTTGAAAGAGTTTAAAATGCAAAGAGAAGAGCTAAAAGCTCAGATTTTGTCTTTTTTTCCCCCTTATAGCACAAGCAAAATCCAATTAAAGCAATTTGAAAGAGTTTATAGGTGCAAAGAGCTAAAAACCTCTGATTTTGTTCTTTTTCCCCTTATAGCACAAGCAAAAGCCAATTAAAGCTATTTGAAAGAGTTTCTAGATGCATAGAGAAGAGCTAGAAGCTCTGAGTTTGTTCTTTTCCCCTTATAGCACAAGCAAAACCCAATTAAAGTTATTTGAAAGAGTTTAAAATGCAAAGGGAAGAGCTAAAAGCTCTGATTTTGTTCTTTTTCCTCTTACAGCACAAGCAAAAGCTGATTAAAACTATTTGACAGAGTTTCTAGATGCATAGAGAAGAGCTAGAAGCTCAGAGTTTTCATTCTGAAGCAATAAATACATTCTGAAAGCAGAGTTAAGACATTAAAAAAGTAATTCAAACTAAAACTAGCCTGGCAAACATGTTACATCCTAACATAGGCAGCAAAACTCTGGGTTTAAAACACACTGAAACCTTTGCTCCAGTGATGTCAGTGACCAGGCTGTGTTCCTACTATGAGAACACTGCAGGACCCCAACTTCAGGACACGGTCATGGAGGTACTGGGTGAAAGGTTGGACTTGATGATCTCAGAGAGCTTTTCCAACCTTAATGATTCAGTGATTCCATGACCAAATCTGTTCCCCTTGGATTTCAGAAATCATCTGGGGAACAAACAGGTGCAGGAGAACTTCATTTAACAAGTCCCAGCGGCAAACACAAAGATTAAACATGAGACTATTCCTTGCGAGTTATTTTCCAGCCTGCAAGCACCGTTGCTAAACGAAGGGAATATGGCAACAGTACCTTCATCATAATAAAACAGCTTCATAGTCAGGCAAACATCACTTGGTAAGGGGCTCAGGTTTTGCATCAGCACAAAAATCTTGCGGATCAGGAGGACACTTGCTTTCCTGGTGTCTGCACAGCTGATCGTGGAGTTGCTCTTCTTGTCCTTACTAAAGAGGGACAAAGCACTGGGTTGTGTTCACACAGAGTGACCCATTTCCAGCACCAAGATACAGGCTGCTAACAGACAGCAGTGTCAGAAGCACTATGGCCAAAGGGCTGAGATTACAAACACCACAACTCTTAATCTTTGGCCAAGCCACCTGCACATTCTCTGCCCTTTGGAAGGTCAAATCGTGAGCCAGGGACTTTATTGGATGTTAAGAGTAAGTTCCGACCTCCCTGGCAGGGGTGGGGTTGGAACTAGATGATGTTTAAAGTCCTTTCTAATCTAAACCATTCTAAGTCTAAGCTAACAGTATATGTTGATAAAATGAGTCTTAAGATCCAGAATTAGGAAAGGACACACCAAAGAGATGAACTCTGAAGTGGATGTAAGCAAACTGTAAAAGCACAGAACAGAATGAAGTCCCAGTGGCAGTACCTGCCAAAATCCAGGAGTGGTCCATTGTGGGTGTACTTGAACTTGAAGTGGTAACATTCTGTAATTGTCTGCAAACAAATCCAGTCATTAAGCTATCAGATGCCAAAAAACTGTTAATGCTGCTGCTGCTACTTCTGACATCTATTATCCTTGCATTTAAAGAAAATAATGCTACCCTGATCCACTTACTCACCCTGAATACAGCTTTCTATTGCTGTCATTAGTAAGAGCATTAATGGATACAAATAGGGATTATGTTCTCCATGATTTTCTCCACTATTTAGAATGAAATATTCATTCTCCGAGAACGTTTCACGCCTAACAGAGACCTGGTGACACCTAGTGGTAAGTTTTCCCCAAGGAAATCGCGGTTTCCACAAGGAAGTTCCATCCATTTGTTATGCAGATTTAGAACGATGCATCCTTGTGGGCATTTAACTCTGCAAGGACACTTTGGGGGTTGCTGTAGTAGCCTGAGAATAAGTTGACACCAAGTATTCAAAGGCAATTCTAGATAGCAATCCTGCTTAGCTCTAGTGAACCTTGCATTTGATATTTTAAGATGTCCTTTCATGACTGTTGCTTATACAGACATTTCACTACAGCCAGGCTATCATTGGTCATCCAGTGAAATATTACAGCAAACTTACCTGAGGATCTTCTGGATGGGTATAGACCTGGATTTGGAAAGTAAAGAGAGGAAACAAGAGTAAGAGCTGTACCTATCTCTAAGCATCTACCTGAAAAAAAAAAAAAAAATAGTGTACCTTACTTTTCAGTGATACTTACCGCCAGGACAATCATTCTTAGCTGTTGGGAACATGATCAGAGAAAGAAAAAGAACATTAAATATATTCCATAGCCCATTTCTACCTACCAAGCTGGGGTTTTTGGAAAGCAATATAGACAACTAAGGCTTGTTTGAAGAGAAACTTCTTTATATGCTTCACTCCTTACCTGTTTAAGAAAGGATTCACTCAACTGGCAGAAGAAAATTCCTAGGTATAGCTGACTTTTAAGTGTTTCTGTTTACAAAAGATACTCTCCTGAAATCTCTCTGCCTCCCACACTGTAGCTATCTGTATAAACATATTAAAGCTCAGCTATTTCCTAACCAGAAACTCCTATAACTACCCTGGCAGCTACTGGACCTACATAAATGAATGTTTCAGTACATTTAGAAAGTGAAATGATTCTGGAAGACTTACATATTTCTTCTGCAAGGCATCATAGCAGCCTAACATCCTGCAAAAATCAAATAATATTGATCATCTTCCACTACTTATCACTTACTTTCATTCTGACCAAATAAAATACTCCCAAAAATCTGAAATTCTTGTGTTTAGCCTTCTTAATATCATATCAGAGCAATAAATACTTTCACAGCTGTGAAGAGGAATTACAGCAAAAGAAATCCCTCTAGCCCCAAGTGACAATGCTGGCATTTAGCTGTGTCAGTTTGCAGACAATTCTGCCCTTGGATACAAAGTTTGAATGTAAAGACCAAGAGCACCACTTTGTTACATGAGAGCAAGATCATTAAATGCAAGATGCAAAATGGCAACACTGCATCTCCTGTTCAGCTAAAGAGGAATTAGTGGTTAGATGTTTGTATCTTCACACCTCTGAGCACTGAAATACAGCCACAGAAGCTAAATGTAAAGTATAACCCCTCTGTAACCAAGGCTTTGTGCCCTGCTAAGCCTCAAGTTGTAAGCCTTTCTAGAAGCACAAGTGTGAAAGTCAATTACCTCTCCCCTGAAGCACAGAAATTTTGGCTTTCCATTTAAAATAGAATAAATTGCTGACACCATACACAAAAAGCATTGCCTTGGGCAGTTGTTCAATCACAGCAAGTGAGCTACTTTTCCCTTTGCATCATGCTATGAGCTGCTATATAAGCACTGTAAGTTACCATTTCACCAGCTGAGTAGAGCCAGGACAGTTCTTGTCTTCCCTCAGAATTTTGACACAGACATCTAAAACCAAAATAAAACAAAACAAATAGAATATATTGGACTTGATGATGGAGGTGTTGGAAGGTGTCCAGAGAAGGGCCATGAGGATGGGTCAGAGGGCTGGAGCTCCTCTGCTATGGAGACAGACTGAGAGAGTTGGGACTGCTCGGTCTGGAGAAGGTAAGTCTCCAAGGAGACCTTATTGCAAGGAGACCTGAAGCGGGGTACAGGAAAGCTGGGGAGGGTCTTTTAGGGTGTCAGGGAGGGAGAGGACTTGGGGAATAGAGCAAAACTAGAAATGGGTAGATTCAGATGGGATGTTAGGAAGAAATTCTTCCCCATGAGGGCAGTGAGACACTGACACAGGTTGCCCAGGGTGGTGGTAGAAGCCTCACCCCTGGAGGCTTTTAAGGCCAGGCTGGATGTGACTCCAAGCAACCTGGTCCAGTGTGAGGTGTCCCTGCCCATGGCAGTGGGGTTAGAACTGGATGAGCTTTGAGGTCACTTCCAACCCTGACAATTCTATGCTTATTTATCTAGAACCCAATGCAACTCCATTGCTAAGAAAGGGAAGTTAGTTCCCTGAATATGTCAAAAGCAGACACAACATTACCCATAGGTGCAGTGTAGGCCTAATTTTGAGTTAGCATCATCACTAGAACAAAAGTCAACAACCTATTAGTGAAGTTTCCATAGCAGTCAATAAAAATTAATTGTGCCTTTAATTAAGAAGACCAAGTGGCTTTAAAAATGCTCAGTAAGCTCTTTAACAACCCTGTGACAATACATTTGGGAAAGAACCATTCCCACAGCCTGTTACCATCCATGTATCTTGTTCCATAGGCACTTTCAGGAAAAATTCCTCTCAGATAGGTAATGCAGGACACTGCTACTGCCAGGAGTCTTTTCACTAGCATCAGGGATTGCTGTTCAGTAGATATTTTGTTAGGAAACACAACTGCACTCTGCAAGTTAAGAGAAAGAAGAGACTTCATCTCTATCCATAGCAACAAATCTGTACAGTCTATAATCTGGTCCAAATGGCTGCTCAGAGTTTTAAATTAATAAAAAGTATGTTTCATCATTTACAAAAAGTCATAATATTCCCAACACCTGTGTTAGGTGTTTTTAGGGCATAGCTGTTTTATTCTAAGTGCATAACCACAAAGCTCAGACTGAAAGCTAGTTTGCTATTAAGCAACTTTATTCAGCCTGCAATTTTCAAATGAAGAAATATTATAGAGCAGCTGAGTGCACTCCTTCATCTACAATGATTTTTCTAATTCAAGTTAGTATACTAAGAGTGAAGCATCTGACCTTTATAGATAAGGAATTCCTGAGTGCAGAATATTGGATGGAATTGGTTTGTGTATTTCAAAACTGTATTCTCTGTTTTGGAACGCTGATGAATTTAAGTGACATCCACCTGTCACAGCAGGCAGGTTCTAGTGGGGGCAAGGCTTGTTTTAGCTACATTTTGTTAGTTATATTTTGTAGATATATTTTTATATATTTATTTAGTTGTATTTTGCATTAAAAATGCAACATATAACTGCTAGACAAACTAAAGTCCAGCATTGGGTAATGATAACAGTTAAAGGGGATGGAGTTGGTTGACTGGTTAAAGGGGATGGAGTTGGTTGACTGGTTAAAGGCCATGGCAGTGTTAGGTCAAGGGTTGGACTCTATGATCTTAGTGGTTGTTTCCAACCAAACCAATTCTGATTCAAGAAACACTGTGCTGAAATAGAAAAGAAAATCATACCACACAATTCCTTTGCTTCTGAGCAGTTGCCATTTTGTAGATACTCTTCTGTCTGTTAATAAAACACCTGCATTAAGACTTGACCACTGTCCATGCAAGCCCAAACCACAGCTATTCAGCTTGACAAGTCAGCTCCTGAACCTACAAACACCTCTACTGTGTGGCAGTTCAAATAACCCCTGTGATGCTAAGGAAGCAGATGAGGACTGTTAATGGAACCACAAGAATGAAATGCTTGATTTTCAAAGCAGCACAGACCTCCCCCCCCACGCTGCAGGATGTGGCAGTTACAGGAGGAAGTTCCTCCCCATGAGGGTACTGAGACACTGGAACAGGTTGCCCAGAGAAATTGTGAAGGCTGCAAGCCTGAAAGTGTTCAAGGCTTTTATAACAGCCTTTAAAAGCAATGCTCTGAGTGCTCACCAGCACTCAGGCTGACTTCCAAAGGCCATTAAGAAGAGGCTCACCACAGTTGTCACCTGCAGCCAAAGCTGAGTCATGGAAAATACCTCCAGCCTTAGGTTGTTTTCCTTTGTAATTGAAATGAGCACTGGAGGAATGAGACCTCGCTCCAGCTTCTCTTTTCTTTCCCAAGCCATGTCTTCATTAAACCTCAGCACCGTGAGACTGACTCCACAAGACAAGCCCTTCTCATCCTTTAGGAAAATTAAACGCATCCGCGTCTGAGAACACGGAAAACACCTTTCCTACCCAGGCAGNGGCGCGGGGCGCGCCCTGCCGGCGCTCAGCGCTGCGGGCCGTGCGCAGCGCCGCCACCTCCTCCTCCTCCTCCGCCGCCGCCTCCACCCTGCCTGGGGTCCTGGGTGTGGGAGGTAGAGACCAGACTGGTGCAGGTTGGAAGGGATCTTAAAGATCATCCAGGTCCA
>VXBD01002094.1:46174-62552 GCA_013399975.1 Indicator maculatus | reverse complement strand
CTCGACGCGGCCGCGGCTGTGGCCGCGAAGATCAACGCGATGCTAATGGCCAAAGGGAAGCTGAAGCCGGCGCCCAGTACGGCGGACAAGGTGGGTGCCTGGAGGGCGGCAGGAGCAGCGCCCGGCACGGCGGCAGCAACAGGCCTCGGGGGGTTGGCAGGCGGCGGTTCTCATGGCTGTTTTCTGGTGACGTGCGACGTTTATTTGTCTGAATAGCTCTGAACTGAGACGAGAAATGATGCAGGTGCGCTTCGGAAAGTAACAGCTGACAAAACCTCTTCGTAACTTTTTTTTTTTTTTCCAGTTGACCAAGCCAGAGGCAGGGCTGTGAGGCCTCTTCTTTAAGGTTTAACCAATCTGTATGAAGATGATTAATGCTTTTTTCCAAAGTATTTTCTAAGCAGTACAGCTGATGTAAAAACTGCTATGTAAAACAGCCTGTTTAAAACACATGTCCAAATTATCTGTCGTAGGTAATCCTGCTTTGGCAGGGGGTGGCTGGACTCAGTGATCTCTGGAGGTCCCATCCAACTCCCACCATTCTCTGATTCTGTGCTTTAAAAAGTTATTAGTAGGAGCTGAATATCCAATCTATAAACAACTTGGTCAGCTTCTGGTCAGCCCTCATCTGAGTCTTGGTCAACTGGTGAAGAGGCTGGAGAAGAGGTCTGGTGAGGAACAGCTGAGGGAGCTGGGGTTGTTTTGCCTGGAGAAGAGAAGGCTGAAGGGAGATCTCCTTGCTCTCTGCAGCTCCCTGAAAGGAGAGGGTAGTAAGGTGACAAGTGATAGGGTGAAGGGAAATGGCCTGGAGTTGCACCACGAGAGGTTCAGGTTGGGTATTGGGAAAATATCTTCACCAAAAGTCGTATCAGGCACTGGTCCAGGCTGCCAGGGAGGTGGTGGAGTCCCCATCACTGAAGGTTTTTAAGAGACTTTTGAATGAGGTGCTGAGAGGCATTGGTCTAAGAGCTGTGTGCAAGCAGGTGTTAGGTTATGGTTGGTCTCTTCCAACCAGGGCTTTCTCTGACTCTCTGATGATTTCAGAGTTTTTAGCAGGTGAGGTTTAGTAGCAGGTGGTGCTTTGATCATTGCTCTCAGCAGCCCTGGGTGGTGTTACACATTGTTTGCTGCACCATGGTGTCTGCTTAGCAGCCATCTGAGGATATGAAACTTAGAGTGCTGAGCAATGTGGCTTGGCTTCAGGTAGCCTCCATAGCCATTCTAGATGGGAGTGAAGTTTGTTTGCTGAATGGAACACCTGAAAAATGGAAGATGTTGTAAATGTCTCTTGCTTCCATGTCACTTTTTTCATCCATAAGTTCCATCTGGTGTCATTCTGGCATCTTGTGACAAATTGTATTGCTGTGGGTACCATTTACCAAGTTAATTAATTAGCAGATGGAATTGTTTTGGGGTTTTTTATGTTTGATTTTTTTTTTTATTGCATGTGCTGCTTTTGTTAGGAAATGCTCAGTGATGACATTTCCAAAGGAATTAACTCTGATGGCACTTCAGATTGTGAGCAAAGAGAAATTAAGGAGTCTGCAGGTTGATGAAAGTAATTTTTTGTTAAAGGTGGAAGGAATGAAGCTTGTGGACTGAATCTGCAGTGCATTAGCTGCTGGAGAGAGTCCAGAGGAGGCCACAAAGGTGATCCAAGGTTGGAGCACCTCTGAGGTCAGGCTGAGGGAGCTGGGGGTGTTCAGCCTGGAGAAGACCCCAGGGGGATCTCAGAGCTGCCTTCCAGTAGCTGAAGACATCCTACAGGAGGGCTGCAGAAGGACTTCTGATGAGGGTGTCTAGAGACAGGACAAGGGGGAATGGTTTGAAGCTGAGGGAGAGCAGGGTTAGACTGGAGCTGAGGAAGATTTAGGTCCTCCTTTAGCTGCCTTCTGCCTCTCAGGCCAGTGCTGTGCTTCCTGTGCTATTTCTGAGAGTGGATTGATACTTTCTGGATGTTCCTGGAAGATTTGTGCTGCTGAGGGCCATGGTTTAGTGGTGACCCAGCAGTGCTGGGTTAATGGTTGGACTTAATGATCTTGAAGGTCTCTTCTAGCCAAAATGATTCCATGGTTCTCTTGCTCTAGTGTCTGCCTTGATGTTTGTGTCCCCAGAAGTGTTTCAGAGTTCTTAGAAGGATGTGCTGTCTAATGCTCTGTACATGGAAAAGCTCCAAGGTCTTAGTTGTGACTCCCAACTCTTGTGTCCTGTCTTCTGAATCTGTCACTCTGTGGCTTTTTCTTAGCACTGAGATTCTGACACAAAAATGTGGATTAATTTACATCTTGAACAGCAATTCTAAACTGTGTGTCTGGGAAGCTGAGAGAGCTGTGAATTAGATGTTTCATTGCTCTCAGATTTCTATCAGAGATGCCTTGATTTCCATTTGAGCAACTTTACTACTTGCTTTTACATCTCTTACAGAACAGAAACCTTAATTACTTGTTCTAGTAAGATGTGCTGGAGAGAAAACTAACCTCAAACCACTACATCTTTTTTATTTGGGCTGGAGGTTGTGAAGAAGTAGATGAGGGCAGATTCAGATTGGAT
This sequence comes from Indicator maculatus, assembly GCA_013399975.1. Lineage (NCBI taxonomy): Eukaryota > Metazoa > Chordata > Aves > Piciformes > Indicatoridae > Indicator > Indicator maculatus. The sequence goes on along the minus strand of VXBD01002094.1, from coordinate 60,002 downwards.
ATCAGGAAGAAGTTCTTCACTGTGAGGGTGGTGGAACATTAGAACAGGTTGCCCAGGGAGGTGGTTGAGGCCCCTTCCCTGGAGGTGTGCAGGGTAAGACTCAACAAGGCCCTGGGCATCCTGATCTAGTTGGGGGTGTCCCTGCTGACTGTGGGGAGGTCAGACTGGATGACCTTTGGAGGTGCCTTCTGGCCTGGACCATTCCATGATATTAAGTAGTAGACACCATGAGCTTCCTGCTAATATCTGTAAAGCTTTTGGGTTTCAACAGCTGGAAGATAATTCCACTCTGGAGTCCTAAGGGTCACTTTGTGGGTTACATAATTTCTCTCTGCTTTCCAACTGCTGGTCTCTTGCAATGGTTGTGTTTGAAGCTGCAGGCTCTGGGAAAAGGTCCAGCTACAAGTAAAAGCAAAGATGACCTTGTGGTGGCAGAGGTGGAAATCAATGATGTCCCCCTCACGTGCAGGAACCTGCTGACGAGAGGACAGACTCAGGATGAGGTAAGCTCAGGATTTGCAGCTGGGTTGTTAGGCCTGGAAGCACATTTTGTACCCATTGGTAAAGTTTTGAAAGGAGCTTGTAATAAATTCAATTCAGAGGTGGTTTCCTCTTTTGCAAAAAGTACCTGAAGGGACTCCAGGAGAGCTGGGGAGGGACTATGGACAAGGGCTTGGAGTGACAGGACAAGGGGCAATGGCTTTGGGCTGGAAGAGGGGAGATTGAGGGTGGGGATGAGGAAGAATTTCTTGACAGTGAGTGGGGGAAGACCCTGGAACAGGTTGCCCAGGAAGGTTGTGCTCACCCCCCACCCTCCCAGAGGTGTTCAGGGCCAGGCTGGATGAGGCCTTGAGCAACCTGAGCTGGTGGGAGGTGTCCCTGCCCATGGCAGGGGGGTTGGAGCTGGATGATCTTGAAGGTCCCTTCCAACCCAACCCATTCTAGGATTCATTCTATGATTCTGTGAACCCCTCTGGTGTTTTCCAGAACACTTTGATTGGTAGCTTAGTGGTTTGTTCAGTAAAATATCCTGTGCTGAGGTAAGGTAGCAGAACTCTACTGTCCTTTAGCAGGCACCACTCATTTTTCTAGGACTTTATTAATGGATTCTGGCCTTTTTATGCCCAGCAGGGCTTGAGCCACTTCATTTTCAGTGTGTGTGCTTTGTTTGTTGTTGGCAAACCTCTCACTGGGGTTTTTCAATTGCAGATCAGTCGGCTGAGTGGAGCAGCTGTTTCTACTCGAGGGAGATTCATGACTGCAGAAGAGAAAGCCAAAGTGGGACCTGGGTTTGTATTTCTTTTTGAAGGTTTCTGCCTTTCTTTTTTTCCCCCTCATTGGGTGGCTAAGTGGTGGTGGGAGAGTGGTTTGTTTTCATGAGCAGCATCACCTTTGTGTGCCAGAGTGGATGAACCACTGAGTGTTTTGGATGTGTGCTGTTAGGAATGTGCAGAGCTGCTTTCTGCCTGCTTAGTGATGAGAGGGTGAAAATAAAATTGTGCTGTCACCAAGCACAAGTGTGACAGGTCAGGCTGTGCTGAGCCACTTCTGACTGAGTAGTGTCACAGGATCATAGGATGTGAGGGGTTGGAAGGGACCTCTGGAGATCCTGGAGTCCAACCCCCTGCCAGAGCAGGACCAGAGAATCCAGTGCAGGTCACACAGGAACACATCCAGAAGGGTCTTGGAAGTCTCCAGAGAAGGAGGCTCCACAAACTCTCTTGGGAGCATAGTTCAAGTGCTCTGTGACCCTCACAGTGCAGAAGTTCCTCCTGTGCTGTAGTTTATATCCCTTGCCCCTTGTCCAGCTTGGGGCTGGGAATTCAGGAATGTCTCTAAATTACAGATTTGAGAGGCAAATTGCTGCTGCTTTTTCTGTCCATCCTTTGCCCCTTGTCCCATCACAGGGTGCAACTGAGCAGAGGCTGTCCTCTCCCTCTTGCCACTCAGCCCTCAGATATTTATAAACACATATTAAATCCCCTCTCAGTCTTCTCCAGACTAAAAAGCTCCTTTTTGCCAAGACTGCTGAACACATCAGACAGTTTCTAGGCCCAGACTGTCAGGGTGCTGGACCACTTCATGTAAACTATATTCTTACCCTGAAAGATTGGACTAGATGATCCTTGAGGTCCCTTCCAACCTGGTATTCTGTCAATCTATGAACTCTCCAGTCACAAAGAGGGACAATATTTCACAACATTATCTTTTTGGTTAGTTAAACTTCCATGTGGACAGCAAATTAGCTTTTAACTTCCATGTCATCATGTGCTTAGCTTCCTGAATCTCTTTAGTTCTGCTCCTTCAACGCTCTGCTCCTCAATGAGTTTGTCTTTGCTTCCTCCTTGGAAGAACATTTCAAATCTCTCTGCAGACCTCTGTCCAGGTGACTCTAATGTGGTTAGGTTGAATCCATGGCTGTGTGGTCTCTGTGGGCTTAATGGAGTGTTTGACATTTCCTTTCCAGAGATCGTCCTCTGTACCTCCACGTCCAGGGTCAGACACGGGAGCTGGTTGACAGTAAGTGCCCAGAGCATTCTGGTTTGTCTCTCACCTGTGGTAAAGGGGCTTTGTTACCACAGAATCACTGCTGCAAGGGACCTTGAAAGCTCATCCAGTCCAACCCCCCTGCCAGAGCAGGGTCACCTAGAGCAGGTCACACAGGAACACATCCAGGTGGGTTTGGAATATCACCATAGAAGGAGACTCTGCACCTCCTCTCCAGGCAGCCTGTTCCAGTGTTCTGTCACCCTCACAGGGAAAAGAATTTTTTTTTTTTTTTTCCTCCTGTTTCCATGGAACTTCCTGTGCCTCAACTTCTACCATTGCTCCTTGTCCCCTTGGGCATCACTGAGCAGAGCCTGGCTCTATCCTCTTGGCACTCAGCCTGCACATCTTTATCAACATGAATGAGGTCACCCCTCAGGCTCCTCCTCTCCAAGCTACAGAGCCCTCAGCTCCCTCAAGCTCTCCTCATAAGGAAGATGTTCCACCCCCCTAATAATTTTTGTGGCTCTTGTGCTGGCAGCTGGGGGTGTTGAGCCTGGAGAAGAGGAGGCTCCAGGGAGGCCTTCCAGTACCTGAAGGGGGTTATAAGGAGGATGGAGAGAGACTGTTTACAAAGGCTTGTGGTGATAGGACAAGGGGCAGTGGCTTCAAACTAGAATAGAGCAGATTTAGATTGGATGTTAGGAACAAGTTCTTTACTATGAGGGTGGTGAAACACTGGAACAGGTTGCCCAGGGAGGTGGTTGGGAGCTGTCCCTGGAGATATTCAAGGTGAGGCTGGAGAGGGCTCTGGGCAATAATTGAGGTTGTCCCTGCTGACTGCAAAGGGGGTTGGACTGGATGAGCTTTGGAGGTCCCTTCCAGCCCAGACCATTTTGGGATTCTATGAAATTAACCAAACCATGCCATGACTAAGTTAATGTGGACAGTTGGCAAGAGCTGAAATAGAAATTAACTTTCCTGTTCCATCACCTAGGAGCTGTTAACCGAATTAAAGAGATCATTACTAATGGAGTAGTGAAAGCAGCCACAGGTTCTAGTCCAACCTTCAATGGAGCTACAGTGACTGTCTATCATCAGCCAGCTCCTATTACCCAGCTGTCTCCAGCAGTTGGCCAGAAACCTCCATTCCAGTCAGGGGTGAGTAATTAATTCATGGGAATTTTGTTGCATTCACTGGGTGCAAGATTTGCCTGTTCCAAAGCATGTCTGTTATGTTCTACTTAGGAAAACAAACAAAACACCCAACAAAACAAAACCCAACAGCAACAACAAACNCGAAACAACATCAAAATCCCAACCCACCAAAAAACCCCAAACCTCACCACAACAAAAAAATCCCCAAACCAGCAAAATGAACACCAGGGCCAGAAAAATAAAGGAAGAAATAGATCAAACCAAACCAACCTTGCATGTCATAAAAACTGGAGGACTGCTCAGGCTGAGTCTGATGAATGAGGCTCAGGTGACAGTGGCCTCCTAAAAGAAAAGGGATGGAGAGACCCAGTCCTGCTTACAGGAGAGCAAAGGACTTGACTGTGCCATCCTACACTCCACTGCTTGCACTGAAAGCAAAGAAATTCTCCTTGTCTTTCACTGAAACCCGACCTATAATTAGCTTTGACTGTTCCATTTCCAGATGCATTATGTCCAGGACAAGTTGTTTGTTGGTCTGGAACATGCTGTGCCTACATTTAATGTGAAGGAGAAGGTGGAAGGGCCTGGTTGCTCTTACTTGCAGCACATTCAGATTGAAACAGGAGCCAAAGTTTTTCTCCGGGGGAAAGGCTCAGGTTGCATAGAGCCTGCTTCTGGCAGAGAAGCTTTTGAGCCCATGTACATCTACATCAGGTATGGCAAGGGGGTGTTCAATGTTCTGCTGACCAGTCATGGGTGCAAAGTTAGTCTGTTGGGGAGCTCTTTAGCCCATGGAAGAAATTTGGGCCCTGGTATTTAAGGTTTTTTTCATATAGGTCACCCTATGGTGGTAGGAAGTGAAATGCAGCCCTGTGATAGGGGGACACTGGCAGAGGTTGCCCAGGGAGGTGGTAGAAGTCTCATCCCTGGAGTTTGTTAAACCCAGGCTGGATGTGGTTCTGAGCAACCTGATCCTAGTGGGAGGTGTCCCTGCCCATGGCAGGGGGGTTGGAACTGGCTGAGCTTTGAGGTCCCTTCCAACCCTGACAATTCTATGATTCTAAATGCAGTAAAATTGGTTTCTTTGGGGGCTTGGATGCAATGAGAGCAGGCCCAGAGAATCCAGTGCAGGTCACACAGGAACACATCCAGAGGGGGCTGGAAAGTCTCCAGAGAAGGAGACTCCACAACCTCTCTGGGCAGCCTGTTCCAGTGCTCTGTGACCCTGGAAGAGCAGTAAAGAAGTTCTTCTTCACATTGAGGTGGAACCTCCTGTGCTGGAGTTTCCATCCATTGCCCCTTGTTCTGTCCCAGGGCACAAATGAGCAGAGGCTGTCTCTGTCCCTTCCTTCCTGACACTCAGCCTTCAGATATTTATAAACATTTATTAAATCCCCTCTCAAGTCTTCTCCTCTCCAGACTGAACAGCCCCAGGTCTCTCAGCCTCTCCTCACCAGGCAGTGCTCCAGTCCCTTCTGCATCCTTGTACCCTCTGTTGGACTCTCTCCAGCAGATCCCTGTCCCTCCTGAACTGGGGAGCCCAGAACTAGATGCAGCATTCTAGATGGGGCCTCACTAGGGCAGAGCAGAGAGATCTGACAGCAGATTGATGCTGAAAGAAGTAGCTCCCAGATTTGGTTGCAGCATTTGTGCTTATGAGGTTGTTTGTTGTTTTCTTTTTTTTGTATGTTTTCAGTCACCCCAAGCCAGAAGGTTTGGCAGCTGCTAAAAAGCTGTGTGAGAATCTATTGCAGACTGTGAGTAGCTCTTACAAATAGTAGAGATTTCAGAGCCTGTTGTAGCTTTCACATGTGGCTGGCTAATGACTATTTTTTTTTTTCATGCTCTCAGCAAAACTCTCCCTGTCTTCTGACTTCTGAGTTTTCCCTCCCTAATTCTCACACAGTGAATAAATGTTTCTCAGCATGGAGCTGCAGTAGTGGGGAGGGGAAAAAAAGGCAAAGGCTTCCCTGAGCAGGACTGGGAAGGAGGTGGGGGGCCAGGGGGTTGTCTGACTGTATGCAATCAAAGGCATCTTGCCTCTTTTTTTTTTTTTTTTTCCCTGATAGCTGCAGTTCCTTTGCTTTAGCTTTAAATGTTGCCCAGTTGCTGTCTGATTTCTTTTTTTCGCCCTCAAGTGGTTGCTGTACCCCAAAAAATGTCAGAAAATCTCTGATGTGTACACACTGAGAATTAATTTCAGCTTCTCTTATATGACTGCAACAAAAAAATCCTGAGAGTTTTTCTGATAGTGTTGCTGATTAAGTTAGGGCTCCAAAATCTCTTCTTTAAACCAAGATTTGGAAGCTTTTAGATTCTCTCTTTCTGCTCAATTATTTCATTTGCCACTCTTCCCTGGCAAAGATTAGCTTGGATTTGACACCAGAGATCAGCAGGGGTCGAGTTGGTGAGGTTCTGTTTGCAGGTTTGCTGTTTGGATTAGTGCTGTGCACAATATGTTCTGTAATCAAAGTCCCTTTTCAGTTTTATAGGGGTGGGAAAAAAAAAATTAAAAGAGAGATTTCTCTGCCTGATCTTTGAAATGTCTTTGTAGGTTCATGCTGAGTACTCTCGATTTGTGAATCAGATAACCACTGCAGTACCCTTAGCAGGTAAATGTGAGCAATGAGGAAGGCTTTGGAGCTGCTTTCTGCAGAGCTGGACTTAATTTTGTGGAATTTATTTACTTGTTGGAAGTCTTTTAAGTCCTCCAGTTAAGGAGGAGTTTGGCTTCTTTTACATTTGGTAATTAAATTGGATAGGGTTTGGGGATCTTAACTGAATTTAATCACAGCATCATAGAATTGTTTGAGTTGGAAAAGACCTCTAAGGTCATCAACCAAAGCCCTTAAACCCTGGCCCCAGGTGCCATGTCCACAGGTTTCCTGAACACCTCCAGGGATGGGGACTCCACCACCTCCCTGGGCAGCCTCCTCCAATCCCTGACCAGTCTTCCAGCAAAGAAATTCTTCCTAATACCCTCAATCTAAACCTCCCCTGGCACAATTTCAGGCTATTTCCTCTCCTATCACCTGATACCAGGGAGAAGAGCCCAACCCCCACCTCCCTCCAGCCTCCTTTCATGGAGGTGTGGAGAGCAATGAGGTCTCCTCTCAGCCTCTTCTCCAGGCTAAACACCCTCAGCTGCTCCTCACCAGCCCTGTTCTCCAAATCCTTCCCTGGCTCTCTTGCCCTTCTCTGGCCCCATTCCAACCCCTCAATGTCCTTCCTGTAGTGAGGGGCCCCAAACTGACCCCAGGATGTGAGATGTTGCCTGTTTGTTGACTAATTTTTTTTCCCCCTTTCTCTCCCCAGGCTTCACGCAGCCTGCTGCCATCAGCAGTGTCCCCTCCCAGCCATCCTATTACCCTTCCAATGGGTATCAGTCTGGTTATCCTGTTGTGCCCCCTCCTCAACAACCAGTTCAGCCCCCATATGCTGTACCAGGCATAGTACCACCTGCAGTGCCATTAGCACCTGGAGTCCTGACAACGCTCCCCACAGGAGTGCCACCTGTGCCAACGCAGTATCCAATACCTCAAGTCCAGCCTCCAGCCAGCACTGGCCAGGTACTGCCATAGATTGGTCATTCCTCTGTAACTGGCAACTTACCAAAGCTGCTTCTTTGCTAATAATAATAAAAAAGTAGTTCCAGGTGGAGAATTTTTATGAGGGTTTTCTGGTTTGGTTAGTTGTGTGATTGTTGCTTTGCTGATGCTTCTGGCTAAGCAATTAAATTTCTGCCATGGCTGCTTCATGATGCAGTTCTCATGCATAAAGGGTGTTTGCAGGGGGAGCAGTGGCTTGTTTATGAAAAGATTATAGAGCTGTGGAACCCTACAACTGCTGAGGTTGGAAGAGACCTTTTGAGATTATCCAGTCCAAGCCCTCACCCAGAGCTCACGATCTCACCACTGCTGCTAAGCCACTGCCACCGAACCACTTCCCTCAGCACCACATCCATGTGGCTTTTATACCTCTCCAGGGATGGGGACTCTTCCACCTCCCTGGACAGCCTGGGCCAGTGCCTGAGAACCCTTTCTGGGAAGAAAATCTTCCTCATGTCCAACCTGAACCTTCCCTGGCACAATTTGGAGGCTGTTTTCTTTTGTCCTGTCACTTGTTGCAAGGCCAACTCCCACCTGGCTCCATTGTAGAGTTGTAGAGGTGGTCCTGGGCTGTGATACAGCTGTGTGTGGATGCAATGATTTTGAGTTCCAGACAGTGAGGAGTCTGAGGTGGGAGCACTCTATGCATAAAATCCAAATTTTATCTTGAGTTGTAAATTTCCCTTTAGCTTTTCTTAAGTTCTGCAAAGAGAAACTGGTTGTGTGTTCTCCCAAGTATGATTCTACACTGAGTTACTGCTTTCCATGCATATTAACAAAGGTTTTTGTGTTCTCTTTCCAACTTCTTCATGCCAGAGTCCACTGAGTGGTCCTTTCCTTCCTGCTGCCCCAGTCAAAACAACCATGCCAACTGGTACCCAGCCCCCAGCTCAGCCCCATCCCCAGGGTCAAAAGAGACGCTTCACCGAGGAGCTGCCGGATGAGAGAGAATCAGGACTGCTGGGATATCAGGTGGAATAAAATCAGCAATTTTACTTCATTCACCAAAATGGGGCTTGGCTGGAGAGAGAGTTCTGGTGGTTTTGTTTTGTTTTCCTAGCACAGTTTGTCAGCAGTGGTGCAAGGCTTAGCAGGTGGCAGCAGTTGTTAGGAAGCAGGGAGAGACCACACTGAGGCTTCTTTGAGTGGATGCACTGTGCTCGAGCCATGGCTGACTGGGTTTGTGGGCAGCTTGGCTTTCCACCCCCTCAGTCTCTCTTGAAGAGCAGTGGTGCATGCAGCTCAAAGAGGTGACAACAGTGTGCCTTCAGGTTGCCTTCAGAGGGACATTATTTGGGTTTTGGTTAGGTTTTTTGTGTGCTCTTTGAGGAGTGGGAGGGAAAAGCAGTGATAACTTCCAGATTTTCCTGTTTACCTTGCAGGTTGCACTTGAGAGGATTTCAAGAAGCCTAATTTTAAAGGCTTGAGATTAATTTCTTTTTTTTTTTAATAGCAAATACTAAACTTGATTTCAGTGAGGCTCACTTTGGGCTCTTCAGTGAGGCTCACTTTGGGCTCTTCGGTGAGGCTCACTTTGGGCTCTTCGGTGAGGCTCACTTTGGGCTCTTCGGTGAGGCTCACTTTGGGCTCTTCAGTGAGGCTCACTTTGGGCCCTTCAGTGAGGCTCACTTTGGGCCCTTCAGTGAGGCTCACTTTGGGCCCTTCAGTGAGGCTCACTTTGGGCTCTTCGGTGAGGCTCACTTTGGGCTCTTCAGTGAGGCTCACTTTGGGCTCTTCAGTGAGGCTCACTTTGGGCTCTTCAGTGAGGCTCACTTTGGGCTCTTCAGTGAGGCTCAAATGTGAGCAAAAGGAGTTTCTACAAACATTTCTCTGCCACACTCCTGCTCAGAGCCTGAAACTCTTAACAGCTTTGCCTAGAGACAGTAAGGAACTGCCTATACTTCTGACCTCATGTTGGTACCTTGAGCAGGGCTAGCTGTGGCACGAGGTCTATACAGCACTCAGAATTAGCTGGCTGAGGAGGGAATAAGTTGATCTGTGAAACCTAAGCAGCTCCCTTTACTGCCCTGAACTGCTGAAAAGGTGGAGTAGGTTTGCTCAGGCCTGTTTCTTAGCTCACCCTCTAGCAGTTTTTAGGAGAAAGCTGTTGTTTGGCAGCAATTAGTGGTTTCTTCTGGTAGTTAACAGTGTAGGCAGTGAAAAGTTGGGTTTCCTGTCGTTGTCATTAAGGAGCTATAGCTTGTGTTGTAGCTGTAGGTTTGCTAATGCCATGTGTTTTTCTGCTCATAGCATGGACCCATTCATATGACTAATTTAGGTACAGGCTTCTCCAGTCAGAGCGAAATCGATGGAGCCGGATCGAAGCCAGCAAGTTCCTCAGGAAAGGAAAGAGAGAGGGACAGGTGGGTCATGGAAAAACGATCCTCAGCTCTTCTGTGGTTCTGATGGAAAGATGATTGTCATGTCTGTTGCTTTGGGATGGAAGGGACCCCAAAGAACATCTAGTTCCACCTCCCCCTGCTGTTGGCAGGGACAGTTGTCTGTGTCTGTGACAGTGCTGCTAGATAGGTTTCTCCAAGCCAAATCCAACCTGGCCTTGGCTGCTCCATCCCTGGAAGTGTTCACAGCTTCACTGGGCAGCCTGTTCCAGTGCCTACCCTCACTGTAAAGAATGTCTTCCTAATATTTAAGTCTAACCTCTTTCAGTTTGAAGCTTGTACCCCTCGTCCTATCACTAAAAGAGTCCTTCCCCATCTTTCTTTTAAGGACTGGAAGGCCCTCTCTAAGGTGTTCCCAGGCCTTTCTGTTCCCCAAATCCCTCAGCCTGTGCCCACAGGAAAGGTGTTCCATCCCTGTGATCATCTTTGTGGCTTCCTATTGGCCCATTTCCCTCTGTGTTGTGCTGAGGACTCCAGAGCTGCCTCAGTCCTGCAGTGGGGGAGGCCTCAGCAGGGCACAGCGTAGGGGCAGAGTCCCCTCCCTGCCCCTGCTGCCCTCACTGCTGGGGGGATCAGCCCAGGGCACAGTGCTTGGTGCCAGCTCATCTCCAGTTTTTCACTCCCCAGCACCCCAAGTTGTTCTCCACAGGGCTGCTCTGCAGCCCTTCACCCCCACCCTGTGCCCATATTGGGGGTTACCCCAACCCAGGTGCAAGACCTTGCACTTCAGGTTGAACTTAGAGGTTTGCATGGCTCACTACTCAAGCCTGTCCAGGCTGCACCACTCAGCTTGCTATCACCTGCAGACTTGCTGAAGGTGCCCTGTCTGTCACTGACAAAAGACATTAAACAGTCCTGGTCCCAGTATGGACTCTCAAGGGTCACCACTTGTTACTGGTTTCCACTTGGATATTGAGCTGTTGACTGTAACTCTTTGAACATGGCCATCTGCCCAACTCCTTTCCCATCAAATCCATTTCTGTCTGATTTAGAGGTAAGAATGTGGGAGGGCACTGTGGTGAAGGTCTTTCAGAGGTCCAGGTAGGTGACATTTGCTCTTCTCTTACCCAGTGGTGCAGTCGCTTCCTCACAGATGGCCACTGTATTAGTCAGGCAATTAAAAGTTAAACTCAGGTGGAGGAATGAGTTCTGAGTTTGTTAATTGTCACCTTTGATTCCTGGCTTGTTTTTTTTTTTTTTTAACAATAATGGCTTGGCTTGCTTTCAACAGGCAGCTGATGCCTCCACCAGCTTTTCCTGTCACTGGGATGAAATCGGAATCTGAAGAAAGAAACGGTGCAGGGTCTTTACCAGGCAGCCATGGTGAGTGCAGTGAACAACAGACACCTGAAAGTCCTCTTCTCTCCCAAATGACTTGGCACTGGTCTTAACAGTCCTTTTAAATGGGTGATTTCACTTGGATTTGATTGTTTTTGTCTTGGCTGTTCTTTAGAGTGTGGTGTTGGAAGTGAAAAGCAGGTCCCACTGCACTGCCCTCCGTTCACTTCTGTGCCCTGTGGTTGTGCACTTTAACTAATGTCTGTGTGAGCGCGGAGAGTAAAGCCAGCTGGTTCTGACCCTTCAGTCAGCTGAGGCACAGACTCTCCTGGGCTGGTTTGGTAACCCAGGTGGTGGCTCTGCACTGAGGACTGTCGGTGGGAGCTGTGTTTCAGGTGTGGATGTACAGACATGAGTTATGTCTGCAAACAGCACAGGTGCCGGCAGGCGCAGCCTTTCGTAGGGCTCTCACGCAGAAGGTATTTGCAGCTTGGTAAAAACTCTTGTGACTTTTTTTTTTTTTTTTGTTATTTTTTTTTTTTAACTCTCCTTGGTAGTTCAGTGCCTTTCCAGTCCACAGGTACCTCACCATAGGCCTCTCTTAACCTTAGTTTTTCTGCAGTCTTGGTGCAGGAGGCTGTGCTTCTGTTAGCTCTGTCGCGCTGCTCGGGACGCGTTTGTCTCGGGGACGCTGCGGTTGCCGTGGCTCAGAGCCCGTTTGCTAACTTGACCTTTTCTGTGTGTTTCTTTTCTTTTTTCTTTTCTCTGTTCTCTTACATGGTTCTGATGGATCACAATGTGCTGTTGTTGCTGCTGCTGTTTCCTGTGGCCTTCGACCTTGGATGACCATTGGCCTTGTGACCTCAAAATGGTGTCCAACTAACTATTTACAATTAACATCTTTTTTTTTTTTACTATTATTATTGTTATTATTAACTCATTTTTGGGACATTTTATCTCTTGATTTTTTTTTTTAATTATTTATTTCCTTCTTGGGGGGTTGTGGGTTGGGTTTGGGGCTTTTTTTTTTTTTTTTTTTTTCCTTCTCCCCCCTCCTTCCTAGATCATCAAGCTAAGAAGATGAAAACTGCAGAGAAAGGCTTTGGATTAGTGGCATATGCTGGAGATTCATCAGATGAAGAGGAGGAACATGGGGGCCATAAAAACGCAAGTAGCTTTTCACAGGGATGGAGTTTGGGGTACCAGTACCCTTCCTCACAGCAAAGAGCTAAACAACAGATGCCATTTTGGATGGCACCATAAGAGCTTCAAAAGAGGGGTTTTTTTCCATTCATTTTTTTCCCCCCTCCCTCCTAGCAATAATTGCATGTGGATTGCAGAATGGACTTTGCAAACAAGGCATTGGTTTTACATTTGCAGAAGCTAAAGGGTTCAGTGTTTCCCCCTTGAAAGGGCTCCATTGGTTTTAAAATCCTGAGTTCTGCAGTGAATTTGGCAATCACAAACAAACAAAAAAAAAAGAGTATTTTGCCAGGGCTTGTCCCTTATCTAATGGGGGAAGGACTCTAAAGAGAAACTTAAGGAAGCCTTTGGCAGTCTGTTTCCCATTTTTCCAGGGTAACTTAAAAGTCATTCATGCTGACCTCATTCTACACCTGGTGTTTGTGGGTTTTTTTATTGAGTGTTGCTGCTGTCAGCCTCTGTTTGCAGTCCCATTGAGCTCTTGGTGACCCCAGCTTCAATGTTTGGACTTTGAACAAAGGAAAGGATTGCACAGTAGTTCTGAGAAACATGAGGATCATACTTCCTACAACTCTTCATTGGTTTTTACTTTAAGCATCTCCTGTAACTCCGCTTTTTTCTTCTAAAATGTGGTTTTTTACTAACCCCACAACTTCTCCTTCTAGCTGGAAGTCAGGGCTGGGGGGGATGCTTGGTGGCTTTCATCTTGCTGCTAAGCCCCAGGTGCTCTTGGCACCTTAGCACTGTTCCTTCAGTCAATCCCTGGATTCAATCCCATCCAGCAGTTGGTTCAGAACTCCTGACTCCTTGTCAGGTTTGCCCTCATCTCTTAACTCATTCACTTCCTTGGTTCTATCCCTTCTGTTTCACGGTGGTTTGACAAAGAAAAGGCAACAACTGGCTCCCCCCACACGGCACCCGTGGCCTGAGCACAGCTGCTGCTCTTGCCTCAAAGCATGGAAGTGGAACCTGGAAATAAGTTGTTGGACATGAACTGCACTTTGGGCTTTTGTGGTGGGACAGCCTCTTGCAGAAAGAACTCTTGTATGGAGAAGGGACAGATGGGACTGATGACTTGCTGGTCAGCTTTGGGCATGGGAGAAGTCGTTTTAAAAAAGAAGGGAGGGTGCTGCTGCTGCATACTTCCAGACCTTGCTGGCTCACTTGTACAAACGTTGTCTTTCCTATATGTTGTAAATAATGAGGATTGTACTTTCATTATAAATAAATGTATAAAGATTCTGCTGCAGTAGGGAGTTTTTTGAGGTGCAGGTCCAGGGGAGCGGTGGGGCTTGAGCTCTTTAGCTAAGAAAAAGATGAGAGGACCTCGAGTTGTGCCAAGGAGGGTTTAGGTTGGATATCACAGGGAGCCTCCAAGAGCATCTTTTCCAACATCACCTCTCCCCGGGAAGCAGGGATGCCTCCAACTAGAGCCGGTTCCTCAGGGCCCCATCACTTTTGACCTCGAATGTTTCCAGGGATGGGGCTTCCATCACATCTCCGTACTTCTTCTCGTATTTCACCACCCTCACTGTGCAGAACATCCCCCGATGTCCAACCTGAATCTGCCCTGTTGCGTTTACAAACCCGCTCGGCGGCGGGAGCCGGGGGCCGGGTGCCGAGAGGTCCGGAGCGGGGCTGCGGGAGGCGTTAGGACCGACCCGGCAGGGCAGCCGCCCGAGCTCCGCCCCCTGC
>VXBD01002094.1:25416-41299 GCA_013399975.1 Indicator maculatus | reverse complement strand
TGGCACAGGTTGCCCAGGGAGGTGGTGGAAGCCTCATCCCTGGAGGATTTTGCAGCCAGGCTGGATGTGGCTGTGAGCAACCTGCTCCAGTGTGAGGTGTCCCTGCCCATGGCAGGGGGGGTTGGAACTGGCTGAGCCTTGAGGTTCCTCTTGAGGAAGCTAATGAGGTTCAGCAAGGGTAAGTGCAGAGTCCTTCATCTGGAAAGGAAGAATAAACTGCACCAGTATAGGTTAGGAGGTGATCTGCTGGAGAGCAGCTCTGTGGAGGAGGACCTGGGAGTCCTGGTGGATAAGAAGTTCTCCACGGGTCAGCAATGTGCCCTTGTGGCCAAGAAGGCCAATGGGGTCCTGGGGTGCATTCAGAGGAGTGTGGCCAGCAGATCCAGGGAGGTTCTTCTCCTCTACTCTGCCCTGGTGAGGCCACAACTGGAATACTGCATCCAGTTCTGGGCTCCCCAGTTCAAGGGGACAGGGATCTGCTGGAGAGAGTCCAAGGGAGAGCTACCAGGAGAGGCTTAGAGCCCTGAGGGTGGTTAGTTTGGAGAGAAGGCTGAGAGGGGATTTAGTAAATGTTTGTAAATATCTGAGGGCTGAGTGTCAGGAAGGAAGGGACAGGGACAGCCTCTGCTCACTTGTGCCCTGGGATAGGCCAAGGGGCAATGGATGGAAACTCCAGCACAGGAGGTTGCACCTCAGCATGAGGAAGAACTTCTTACTGCTCTTCCAGGGTCACAGGCACTGGAGCAGGCTGCCCAGAGAGGTTGTGGAGTCTCCCTCTCTGGAGACTTTCCAGCCCCCTCTGGATGTGTTCCTGTGTGACCTGTGCTGGATTCTCTGCTCCTGCTCTGGCAGGGGGATTGGACTCCAGGATCTTCAGAGGTCCCTTCCAACCCCTGACATCCTGTGGATCCCCAGCACTTCCTTCTTTCACTTCATTCTTACAGCTGAGCTGACATCACATGGCATGGAATCCCCTTTGGCCAGTCTGGGTCAGCTGGCTCAGCCCTGTCCCCTCCCAAGGTCTTGCCCACCCCTCAGTGTAACTCTTGGGGCAGGGAAATGTTGGCAGGACACAGCCTGGATCCTTGTTCAGCAGTAGCCAAAACACTGCTCTGTTATCAACTACTGCTGCAGAACACAGCACGGGAAGGATGCTTTGAGGAGAATTAATTCCAGCTCAAGCCAAACCCAATACAGCTGCAAAAGGCATCAGAGGTTCTGTTCCCTCTCACAGGATCCCAGGATGTTAGGGTTGGAAGGGACCTCTGGAGATCATCAAGTCCAACCCCTGCAAGAGCAGGACCATAGAATCTAGTACAGGCCACACAGGAATGCACCCAGAGGGGTCTTGAAAGTCTCCAGAGCTGGAGACTCCACCACCTCTCTGGGCAGCCTGCTCCAGGCCTCCACCACCCTTCAAGAAGTTCCTGCTCATGCTCAGGTGGAGCTTCTGGTCAAGTCTGTGCCTCTCACCCCTTGTCCTGGCGCTGGGCACCACTGCCAAAGGACTGCTCCCATCCTCCTGCTACCCACCCCTTAAGTATTGATCAGCATTGATCAGACCCTCCTCAGCCTGCTCTCTTCCAGCCCCAATTCTCTCAGCCTGTCCTCGCAGCAGCAGTCCCCAGAGCTGAGCGGAGCTGCTCCGGAGGTGGCCGAGCGACTGCACAGCTACACAGCAGGCAGCAGAAGGAGCGGTGAAGAAAGAAGCTTTCTGGGTTAGGTTTTCTTGGCAAGCATCAACCTTTCTTGCTTCATTTCCAGGTCTCCAAAGAGGAAGGCTCAGCCCTGGCACGAGAGTTCAGCTGCCCCTTCTTTGAGACATCAGCTGCCTACCGCTACTACATCGACGACGTCTTCCACGCCCTGGTGCGGGAGATCCGCCGGAAGGAGAAGGAAGCTGTGATGGCCCTGGAGAAGAAATCCAAACCCAAAAGCAGCGTCTGGAAAAGACTCAAGTCCCCCTTTAGGAGGAAGAAGGATTCAGTCACCTGAAGAGAGAGAATTTCCTCTGCCAAAGCAAACCTGTGAGCAAGCCTTTTAGTAACCAAAGTTGGGTTAGCGACAAAAAGTTTTGCCCAGCGCCTTCCGAACCCAGCGGGGACTTTGGTGAGGGCAAAGTGTTAACTGTTACCAATTCTTCTTGTTCAGAGTGATTGTTCCCCTTCAGTTTGGACATTTAACTCGAGCCACTCTTTTGTTTCGTGGACCTTTTGTGGTGTTTTGTTTTTTACTGGCTGCAGCAAACGTTGCTTGGATGTCCATGGTTGCAAAATGCTGATAGGTTTCTGGCCCTGCGCTTTGGAGTCGTCTTTGGTCACTGCATCCTGGCAGCTGGATTGTGTTTAAAAAAAAAAAAAAGTCTTGCTGAAGTTCTACCCAGCCTAACTTCAATTTCATTTTGTTCCTGGTTGTTTGCACAAGAGGGAAAAAAAAAAAAAAAAAAGTGTTGCTGCTCTCTGGAGCAGTGTCACCAGAGGTGGCTTGTGGAGGTCGTGCTGGAAGGTGGTTTACAGAGGCTGTGTTGTGTCTAGGAGCTGTGCAGAGATCCCAGGGCAGCTGTGAGAGATCCAGGAGAGCTGTGCACAAATCCATGGGAGCTGTGCAGAGATCCATGGGAGCTGTGCAGAGATTCAGGGGAGCTGTGCAGGGATCCAGGGCAGCTGTGCAGAGAGCCCAGGGCAGCTCTGCAGAGATCCAGGGCAGCTGTGCTACAGTTGTTGTGTTCTCACTGAAGAGATTTTTTTTTTTTTCTCCCCTCAAAAAAATGATGTGGAATATTTGTCCCAAGTTTTATCTTAATGCAGTGCTGGGGAGTTGATTCTAACCAAGTCAGGGGAAAAAAAAAAAAAAAAGGCAAATTTAGGGTTCCTGTGGCAGCTGCACCTTGGCAGCAGTGCCTGAAGATGTAGCATTTTGCTGCCACACTGAGCAGTTCCTGTGCTGCCAGAGCTTGTGGCAGCTCAGGGTGCTGGAGGTGCTGTGAAGGACACAGCTTGGAATTTTCTGGCTTGTTCACATCAGAGCTTATTTATTTCCTTTCTGTTTTGTCTTCTTCCAGAACCCAACATCTTTGCTAACTAACACAGTGACTGCAAATTGTTCTCTGTTAACTCCTTGGTAGAGAACTTGAGGTATCTGTCTGGGCTCAGAATTGAGATCCCTAATCCAGGTCAGATTCTTCCAGTGCAGTCTTAATAGGATTGTGAGTGAGCACAATTAGCTGAGCACAGTGAAAGGCCTGGAAGATCCTCACAGCTCTGTGTGCAGGCAGGGCAGGGCCATGGGTCTGGGCAGGGCCAGGAGTTTGGGCAGGAAAGTGCTTCTGAGGCAGACAGGGAGAGGCTCTGCCTTGGAGCTGGTTTTGCCTGCACATCAGTTATGAGGTATTAGCCCCCCAGGGAGGTGTTTGTGTTCCTCCTGGCTTTGGTTAGAACAGGGCATGGGCAGGGAACTCAGACTTGGTTTGAAGAAGTTTCTCAAGAGAATTTAAGTGCCTAGAAAGTTGCCATTGAAGAGGGAGGAGCTTAGTAGGCTCTAGGTAGCATAGCTCCTGGTAGTCTTTGATCAGCAGCAGGAGAAATCAGCTCTGCAGTGCCAGCCCTGGGGGTGCTGCATGTGGCAGTGCAGCCAGAACTGAAAATCCCTCTGGTGCAGGAAGTGAGGAGAGCAAAGAGAGGAACTTCTTGCTGAACTCCTTGTTGCTTAAAACTAGGACTGGAAACTCTGTGCCTGTTGGGCTTCAAAGTATTGATTTGAAATTGGAGGGGATGACATTTTGGGATGTTGGTTTGTGGCTGAGCTGAACATTTGGTTTCTGTTCCCCACTTCCAGTGTTAACTGCAAGCCCTCCTGGGCCCATTCCTTGGTGGGTTGGATGCTGTCTGTAACTCACAGCAAAGCATCTGGCAGAAAACTGGAGGGAAGAGTTGCTCTGGGGGCAGCTGCCTGCTCTGTCACTAAAAAAAAAAAAAAAAAAAAACCATTTCAGCCCCAGGGGCCTTGATGGTGGCCACAGAGTTTCCCTGCATTTTGCCTTGATGCAGTCAATTAAGACAAGAGTTTAGTCAGCTTGGAGGTAACCTGGCAGCAGCACTGAGAACCCTCAGGGGAGGCTGTTGCCACCTTTCAATTCCCCCTCTGTGCCTTACCCAGTTCCTTCAATGCAATCAGTGTTTACTGAAGCTTCTTTGTGAGCCTCTTGCTTGTAGAATTCTTAGCTCAAGAACAGCAGCAAAGCACTTTTGGGGGTTTGGGTTTTGGCTTGTTTTGTGTTTTGGGTTTGGTTTTTTGGGTTTTTTTTTGGTTTTTTTTTACACAGTGTTATTCAAGAAGAGTTTTGGTGGGGTTTTTATTTTTGTCATCTATAAATTTGTACCACAGAGTCCTGCTTTGATTTGACACAATACATGATTTTGAATACAAGCCTTGGGATTGGATGTGTTGATCTGTGGGGTCTTGGCAGGGTGGGGAGGAGGCTGCTCAGGGAGTGCTGAAGCAGAGAATCTTCTTCTTTTCTCTCTCCCCAACAGCTGAATGCTCTTCTTCAGTCATGTCAGGATGACCCCAAGTAGGTATTCACAGATCACAGATGGTAGGGGTTGGAAGGGACCTCCAAGAGATCCAACCCCCTGCCAGAGCAGGAGCATAGAATCCAGCACAGGTCACACAGGAACACATCCAGAGGGGGCTGGAAAGCCTCCAGGGATGGAGACTCCACAACCTCTCTGGGGAGCTTGCTCCAGGGCTCTGTCACCCTTACAGCAGAGAAGTTCTTCCTCATGTTGAGGTGGAACCTCCTGGGCTGGAGTTTCCATCCACTGCCCCTTGGCCTGTCCCAGGGCACAAGTGAGCAGAGCCTGGCCCCTCCTGACTGTCTCCCCTGGCTGGAGAAGACCTTTGAAGTTTGGACCATCCCAGTGCCAGGGCTGTGGCCCTGGGCTCTGTCTGAGCTGGGGGAAAGCCTCACTGAGGGCTGAGCTGCAGCTGCTGCATTTGAACCAGGGTGAAATGAGGGCACTCCGAAGCCCCTCAGACTCAGTGACCTCTGGAGGTCCCTTCCAGCCCTTCTATGATTCCATGACTCATCTGCTGGCAGCTTCTGCTTGCTGAGCACAATCCCATGAAGCCCAGGCTGGGAAAGAAGCTGCTCCTGACTCTGCCTGCTGAAAGGAAATACCCAAAGAGGCCTGAGCCAGCGTCTGCCGTGGGAAGCAGATCACATTGCCATGGCAACAGGCCTGCTCCCGCCGGCAATTAGGTGAGGCAGAGGCCGTCAGGAGGAGAGGCTCAGTTGTGCTGCAAGCAACACAAAATCCTGTTGGTTTCAATGGCAGCAGCAGCAGCCAGACCTAGGGAAGGTGGGAAGAGAGTCAGAGCTGAGCTTCCATGCTCCCCACAAATCCACTTTTCTTTCCAGGGGCTTTGTCAAACTCATTCCTTTGGCTTTTTTTTTGTTGTTTTCCCCTTTTTTTAATGCAAATCCTTTTGTTTCTGTGTCAGCTGCATGGTTTGAGAACCATTTGGTGGTTTGTTCAAGGCATGCAGTAAGAGATGCAGAAGCCAAGCAGGGAAGGATGAAGAGAGAAATTTTTTGTTGTGGTTTTTTTTTTTCTCTTTTTTTCTTTCACATCTTTGCACAATAAGGAGAAAAGGATCAGTGACTGAGGGTCTTGGCTGAGCACTTTCAGCCAACTGCTTCAAACCTGCCAGGAGAAGCAACTGGAAGTGGTGAAAGGCTGAGGACAAGGAAGTTAAAGGGGCAGCACAGGTGTCAAATGAGCCACCCTGGCTTGAGTCACTGTGCTCTGACCCCACGTGCAAGTCCTCTGGGTCACATCACCCCCAGGGCTTTGTGTGCTCAGCACCTTCTCTGGCTGCCACTGCTGGAATTTAACCACCAGGGTCAAGTTCCTTCAACTTCTGGAGTGTTTCAGCCACTTGGGAACAACCTCCCATGGGGAGCAGTGGGTTGCCCTGCACTGGACAGTTCCAAGGCTCAGCTTGGCAGGGTGCTGGGCTCATTTCAGCTGCACCTTCACCCAGAAAGGTTGGACCCAGTTGATCCCTGAGGTCCCTTCCCACCTGGCATCATTCTGTGGTTCCTTCCTTGCTGTATCTACAACAGCTGAGGAGATCACTGCTGGAGGAGGGATAGGAATGGTCCTGCTGCATTCAGAGGGTTTTCATCTTTGTCCCCCTTGTAAAGGAGTCTGGGTTCAGTGTCAGCTGTGCTGTGTTTGTGTTGGAGAAGGCAGGGCAGGTCCTGCAAGGCCTTGGTGGGGATGATGCCCTTCCCCCTGGCATCGAGCTGCAGCCAGAGGCCTCTCCCTGGGCAAAGTGTTCTGTAAACTGCAACTGATTCCTGGAAGCTGAGCCCTGAAGTTCATTTGAAGCACTGAGACACCTGAACAGCTCTGGAGCTTTGGTGCTTTGCTCCATGGGAAGCCATCACAGAGAGTGAGGTACAGCACTGGAGCCTCTGCTGTGCTCTGTTGCTGGGGAAACTGCTGGCATGTGCCCAGGCCATGGCTCTGTGCCTGGCAATGCTCTGCAGTGCTGGGGGGAGCTGCACAAAAACAACTCAGAGAAGCCAGAGCTTGAGGAAAGGCTTGCACAGGGTGAGGTGCACAAAAGCATTCCTGGAACATTCAGCTTGGGGCTGGGAATTCAGGAATGTCTCTAAATTACAGATTTGAGAGGCAAAGTGCTGCTGCTTTTTCTGCCCATCCATTGCCCCTTGTCCCATCACAGGGGGCAAGTGAGCAGAGGCTGTCCCCTCCCTCTTGCCACTCAGCCCTCAGACATTTATAAATATTTATTAAATCCCCTCTCAGCCTTCTCCTCTCCACACTAACCACCCCCAGGGCTCTCAGCCTCTCCTCACAAGGCAGTGCTCCAGTCCCTTTATCATCCTTGTAGCCCTCCCTTGGACTCTCTCCCTGTCCCTTCTGAACTGGGGAGCCCAGAACTGGATGCAGTATTCCACGTAGGGTCTCACTAGGGCAGAGTAGAGTGGGAGGAGATCCTCCCTGGATCTTCTGGGCACTCTCATGATGCACCCCAGGATGTCCCTGCTGACTGCAGAGGGGGTTGGACTGGATGAGCTTTGGAGGTCCCTTCCCACCCAGACCATCCTGCGATGCTATGAACCTATGAAATCAAATTTTCTTTTTTCTTCCCCTTCCACCCCACGACCATTCTCTCTGCAATCAAAAGTTTGTTTGGTTTGGTTTGTTTTTCACAAACGAACTGATGGAAGCCCTCAGCCCCAGGGAGATGCCTGCAGAGGAGGTCAGCCAGGGGCAGAGGCAGCAGCTGAAGTGATTTCAGTTTGTTTTATTTGCACGCTCGCTGTGCATGAACAAATTCAACATACAAGGTAGCAATTAACATCATGGAGATTAGCTTACAGCATTATGCAGTTCCAACACATTGACTTCAGGGTTGTTTTGTTGGTTGTTTTTTTGGGTTTTTTTGTGGCTTTTTTTTCCTCTTTTTTTTGCCTTTTTTGTTTGTTTGGTTTTTTTTCTTCTTTATTTCTTTTGCATTTTTCACACAAAGTTGTAACTGGTCCAAGTTAATGTTACAATAGAAGACACAAGGTAAAGAAATGAAACCACACCTGGGAGGTTTGAAGGTGAGGCTGCTGTCACTTTACTGTCTATTGTACATTTAAAAAATAGAGAGATCTGCACCTTTTCACTTTTCCCAGGACTCCAGAAAGAGTGGTGGAGCTCCTCCTGTTATCTGCCCCATAGCCTTAAGTCCTATTAACCCTGAGCATGTTTCCTTGACAAGAACTTCAGCTTTCCTCCTTTGCAACTACAGAAAGCTTCTGGAGATCTCCCCTAGGCTCAAGCTGCTTTCCACCCCCAAGAAGTGGAGGGGGGGGGGACAAAAAGAAAAAAAAAGGAACCTTTATGTTGGTTTTTTTTGTTGTTAGCACCTCCTGTCTGGATGCTTGGAGCGGTGCTGGAAAGCATCTGCTGAGGAAAAAGTTGGGTGAGGGGTGCTGACCTTCAGCAAGAGAACTGCTTAGTGCAAAAACCAAACCAACCTAAGCTTGGAATAGAGCTACACCACTTTGCAAGGTGGTTTGTGGCTGGGAGAACATCAACTGGAAAGCATTGAAGAGACAGATACAAACCTGCTCCAACCTCAGGCAGAAATCCTCCTCATCAGGATGGACAATCAAGCAGGAGTGAAGTCAGTGCCTCAGTCTGCCATGCAAGGCTGAGAAGCAGCCCTTCAGCTGCACTGTGACAAAGACACTGCCTGGAAGGGAGTTTCAATCAGTGAGTGGCTAGGAGGGAGGGAATTGGGCATTCAGAAGCTCTTGGGGAGAGATGCCAAAGCACTGCCAACTAACACAGTGCTGACTGTTCACACCAGGAGCCCTCCCAGCAGCTGCTGCTCAGAGAGGACCCCACTAAGACTTGCTCCCTTATTCGACTTTCATTAGCAGGGAGATGGGAAGGGCTCTTTTGTTTGGTTGTTTGTTTTTTTCCAACAGGGCTGCTAAAATTCAGTAGGTCAAGTCTTGCAACACTGAAATGATCTTAACCATTTCAAGTCATGCTGCATGATTGACATTCCACAGGTCACACAGATCAGCCTGGCTGCCTGCAAGCAGCTTAGTGAAACACTGTGGTCCTCTACACACCCTCTCTGCAAGCTCCTTTCTGCTCCATCCTTTCATTGCAGGGTTCAGAAAATTGGAGTTTCTGCAGCCTGGTTGCATTTCTGCTCAGTTGCCACCAATGCTTACAATCAGTTCTGTGCTGTTAATTATTATCCTTCTACCTTTCCTAGCCTGAATGTCACAAGAAGCCAAAGGGAGTTGCTTGCCAGGATGCTGCTGCCTTGTAGGAAGCTGCTTTAGGGGCTCCTGTGTTGTGCCACAAGGTCTCTGGTGCAGCTCCTTCCAAACTTGGCTTTGTGGAACTGGGCTCTGTGAACTCCTGTTCAGAACTCTCCAGGGTTAATAGCCTGGAGTGCTAGAGGTCACCTTATGGAGCAGCACTTTGGGATTTCAGAGGGGATGCTGAGCTTCTCCTGGCTCAGAGGTCATGCACAAAGTAAGAGCTAACTCTGAATACAGAGCCTGACACATTTCATAGTGCCAGGCCTTGCCCTGGATTTCTTCCTGGGTTGATCACCTGTGATGGAAACTGACTCAAGTGTGGATGAAAGGAAGCTTTGTCATTTTGTCACTTCAAACCTCTTTCCCCAAGATTTTTTTTTTTATCTATCTCAGAGCTGTGATCCTTTCAGGACCAGGTCAGTCAGGTAGAATTTCACCTTTAGTGTTAAAGGACTCAGCAAGAGTTTCCCTACTAAGCCAGGCCAGGTCAGTTGAGGTTTTTATTCTTGGGCCCTTGATGCACAGGTAAAGGTAAATGAAATGAACCAGAGTGGAGTTCCCCCCAGTTCTAGCAGCCTGTGCTAACTTCCACCTGACCAAAGGAACCTGAGCCCTTCCTTGGCCTTGCTTTTTGAGATGCAAATCTTTGAGGTCATGACCTTAAGAGCTCCACAAGCCCACTGCAACAGCAAAGATTTCAGTACCTGGCAAGAGAATTCTTTCTTCTCCGAAGCAAAGTGCCATTTCCCCTTGGTTGGTTGGTTTGTTTGGGTGTTCTTTTTTTTTCCCCCTTCTTTTTGTGCTAGTGCAGAATCCTAAAACCACCTTTCTATGGA
This sequence comes from Indicator maculatus, assembly GCA_013399975.1. NCBI lineage: Eukaryota > Metazoa > Chordata > Aves > Piciformes > Indicatoridae > Indicator > Indicator maculatus. The sequence goes on along the minus strand of VXBD01002094.1, from coordinate 31,597 downwards.
AATGCAGCCAGAGCTCCCAAACCAGCAAAGAACAGAACTGCAAGAACTAAAGAAATCAACCAAAAGAAAAAAAAAAAACCAAAAAACAAAAACAAAACCCAAACAAGAAACTAGAGGTTCAAACAGCAGAATTCAGAAACTTTGGGAGAAGCCCTAAGAAAGAGAGAGGCCAGGTTTTGGTGAACACCAGCAAAGAACAGCTTGGCACAAACACAACTTCCATAGTGACAGAGAACTGTGGGAAAGTCTGCAGCTGGGTAGTGGCAGTTACACTAAGGTCAGTCTGTAGTAGGCATGCAATAGAGTGGTTACAATCATTACACAGAGTTGTGGGATCTCTTTTTTTTTTTTTTTGGTTTTTTTTTGTGTGTTTTTTTTTTTTTTAAATTCATTTAATGCTCTTTTAGAATTTTTTTTTTTTTTTTAGTGCCCTGCGCGGGGGGGGGGGGGAAAAAAAATTTAAAAAAAAAATTTCATCATCACATCACTAAAGAACCAATCAGCTGCTTGCTGCTGCTTCGTTACCAAAGGTTTAGTTTCTACAGCTAAAACAAAGGGTTAAGTCTGTTCTACCAGCCGGTCGTTGTTGCTGCCGCTCACACCCCCTGCCCTCCCCCCGCCGCTAGTACTCGCTCAGGCTGTGCCATTTGGCCACTGGCTTCCGAGGGTTGTCACAAACCTCCCTCCAGTGCTCCACGCCCCCGGCGGTGACGCTGTGAGCCCCCAGGATCAGCCTCCCGACCACTTCGTTCTTGGTGGTGCGGTCGAAGTCGATCACCAGGAATTCGATGCTGATGTCCGGCAGGAGGTCGGCAGGGATGTCGTAAATGAAGGACTCGTTGAAGACTGGGTTCAAAGTGCACTTCTTCACGTGAGTCTTCTTCTTGGCGATGCGCTTCCGCCCGTAGTAAACATTCACCTTGACGTAGGGATCTGCCCGGGGAGGAAGAGAAGCAGCAGCCAATAACACAGCCCAGGGACGCTGCGGCCGGTCCCGGCCAGGGGCTCGGCCCCCCGAGCTGCGGCCAGCTGCGGGCAGCGCTGGGAGCCCCAGGGCAGGGAAACTGCTGCTGCATTCCCGCACTGCGAGGCGAGCAGCTGATGGCAGCAAGGCAAGCTCTTGATGTGGGGCTTGGGGGAAAGCAAGTCCTGTGTAGACTTCAGAACACAGAACTGGGGAGGCTGCAAGAGAGCTCTGAGCTCATCCACTCTGGAAGAGACCTCTGAGCTCATCCACTCTGGAAGAGACCTCAGAGCTCATCCACTCTGGAAGAGACCTCAGAGCTCATCCACTCTGGAAGAGACCTCTGAGCTCATCCACTCTGGAAGAGACCTCTGAGCTCATCCACTCTGGAAGAGACCTCTGAGCTCATCCACTCTGGAAGAGACCTCTGAGCTCATCCACTCTGGAAGAGACCTCAGAGCTCATCCACTCCAACCACTGACCTGGAGCTCACAGTCCCTTCACATCCCTCAGCACCACATCCACACAGCTTTTAAACCCTTCCAGGAATGGGGACTCCACCACCTCCCTGGGCAGCCTGGGCCACCTCCTGAGAACCCTTTCAGGGAGGGAATTTTTCCTCCTGTCCAAGCTGAACCTCCCCTGGCACAGCTTGAGGCCTTTTCCTCTTGTCCTGTCACTTGCTGCATGGCAGAAGAACCCAACCCCCACCTGGCTGCTGAATTTCCTGCTCTCTATCCTAAGTCTCTCCCTCCTCTTCCAGGGGCAGGGTTAGAGGCAGACACAGCAAAGGGCCCTCTGGCTGTGGAAAAAGTGCTGCTAAGAGCTGTATGGAGGCAGAGAGCCTGCAGAGGCCTGGCCACAAGCAAGGTGAGGACCTTCTGGCCTGCCCAACACACCAGGTGGGGCCAGCAAGCTGTGGCTGCAGTCTCACAGCAGGGAGGGTTGGGCCTTGTTTGTGCAACCATCTGTTGGGAAGTGCTGCAACAACTCAGAGTTCTCCATCACCCTTGGGAAGGGCTTGAGGAGAAGTCTGGCAACAGAGGAGACCTTTCAGAGCTGGGAGGGAACTTGGGAGGTTTCTACACATTCAGAGGTGGAGAAAATAGCTTCTACCTGAGAGGCCAGTGATGTCCATCTTTGGCAGGTGCCTGGCTTTCAGCACCACCACAGTCATCCTCTGTGCCACAGGCTGGTAGGACAAGGAGACCTGCAGCTCCCCTCTGCTGATGCATTTCTGTGGGAAAGAACCAGAAAGAACTCATTAGGACCAGATGGGCTTAGGAAAAGTTTGGTGGAGCTCACTGGAATTGCTAAACGCCTCAGAATTGGACAGTTAGCTCATTTCCAGTGCCTGTAGGAGAAGGAGTGTCAGGAGGAGAGTCACTGCACTGCACTGCACTGCACTGCACTGCTGCCCCTAGGCCTGCTGAGCACAAAGCATCCTTGCAACCTGGCTCTTGAGTGCTGTGCTTCCATGGGGATAATCCTGGTGGGCACCTTCTGAGACAACAGCAGCTGTGGCTGCCTCTTGAGATCCAATACTAAAGGTCCTGGTGGGGGGGGGGGTTAGGAGCTTAAATCTCACTGATTTTTGGTAGGGCTTCAAAGGCCAAGCACCTCCAGATCTTTAGGTGTGCTCTGACAGTTTCATTATTGCCTGAGTCTGCCAAGGGACTAGATGAAGATAAAAGAAGCTCAAAGATCACAGAATGGGTTGGGTTGGAAGGGACCTTAAAGCTCAGCCAGTTCCAACCCCCTGCCATACACAGGGACACCTCCCACCAGCCCAGGTGGCTCAAGGCCTTGAACACCTCCAGGGAGGGGGCAGCCACAGCCTCCCTGGGCAGCCTGTGCCAGGCTCTCCCCACCCTCATTCTAAAGAATTTCTTCCTCATCTCCAGTCTCAATCTTCCCTGTTCCAGCTCACAGCCATTGTCCCTTGTCCCATCACCCCAAGCCCTTGTCAAAAGTCCCTCCCCAGCTCTCCTGGAGCCCCTTCAGCTACTGCAAGGCTGCTCTAAGGTCTCCCTGGAGCCTTCTCCTCTCCAGGCTGAGCAGTCCCAACTCTCCTCACCTGAGAGTATTGGGGTGTGGATGGTGGTAGAGCTTTGGGGTTCTTTTGGTCTGGAGTCATTGAATGCAGTCACTTCAAATTAATTTGTGTGCTGCTAGAAATTATTGGGACTGCTCATCAGGATGGGATGTGGACCTTTGCTAGCTTGGGTCAGTGCAATCCTTTCCTGGGGCTGAAATTCTGGATTCCTGATTTTGGGACTTCCTGGCATTGGAAACTGTTCAGTCAAAGCCTTTGGACACTATGAAGACCTGCAAGAATGCACCAAGGTAAATCTATTTTGGATGGCTTAGAAATGTTAACTAATCAGCATCCTTCCTTAAAGCCATTTTTATTCAGCATGACTTTTTCTCCTCTGGTTTGATTCTATTACATCTAAGAGATCTGAGCAATGCACTGAAAAGAAAGCTGTCAGGAGAACCTAAACCAGCCACTTGTTTCATCCTGCTGTAAAGGCAGCCCCCAAGAACCTGAGAAAAGCAAAAGAATCAGCAGAACTTTGGTTTTGTTGGGATTCTTTTTGTTTGTTCTGGGTCACTGACTCACAGCCTCCTTTAAAGTGCTTCCTAAGAGGAGCAGTTGAATGCTCCTATGACAAAAACCTTTTCAAGTGAAATATTCCAGGATGCAGAGAAGGATTTTTGTAGCTCTCCTCCCCATTTCTAACACATTAAGGCAATCAGGGAGCCCAGAGGCCTTTTCTTTTTCTACTGAGCCTGTGGGATGGGTAGCAAAACTAAACCCAGCAAGGGAACAAAGCCCTGAAGTCCCTCCTCATCCTTCCTCCTGCTTGAACACTGAACATCTTCCATGGATCTTTCTGGTTTACACAACTAGAGAGCAAGAGTGGCCCTCACATTACCTTTGAAATATCTACATTGGACGAAAGCATCTTTGTTCTCAAGTGAGAAAAAGAACAACCAACAACCATCTAGGGTAGGATTCATCTGAGCTGATTTATGGACATCTGCTCCAGAAGAGGAGCAGCCAGCTCAGGCTCCACTGTGTTGGTGTATTCCCACTTCCAGCTTGCAGCAACAACTCAGCTGTAGCTGGTGGCTAAAATGGTCAGAGGAGACAAACCTCCCTCCCAGTCTCTGTGGGAGGTGAAGGGCCCTGGTGTCACAGCAGCTTCCACTCAGAGATGGAAACTTGGCCTTTTCCCTTGCCATCATCAGTTCCAACATCCATCAGGCCTAAATTGTGACCCTGCCTCATCCAATTGCCACAACCACCCAGCAGAGACCTGCCCAAGGGAAAACAGCCCCAGGGTACCTGTAGGCAAATGGCTTTCATGGGTAAGGGCTGGAGCTCCTCTGCTATGGAGACAGACTGAGAGAGTTGGAGCTGCTCAGTCTGGAGAAGAGAAGGCTCTGAGGAGACCTTCTTGTGGCCTTCCAGGATCTGAAGGGGGCTACAAGAAAGCTGGGGAGGGACTTTGTAAGGTGTCAGGGAGCGATAGGACTGGGTGAGGATGGAGCAAAACTAGAAGTGGGGAGATTCAGATTGGATGTTAGGAAGAAATTCTTCCCCATGAGGGTGGTGAGAGACTGGCAGAGGTTGCCCAGGGAGGTGGTGGAAGCCTCATCCCTGGAGGTTTTTGCAGCCAGGCTGGATGTGGCTCTGAGCAACCTGCTCCAGTGTGAGGTGTCCCTGCCCATGGCAGGGGGGTTGGAACTGCCTGATCCTCGAGGTCCCTTCCAGCCCTGACAATTCTGATTCTATCACCTGCAGCACTGCTGCTCATTAGCCCCCAGAGGCTGGCAGGTCAAACACAACACAAGGAGCGGAGGTGACCTACCTGTATGTTCCTTTTGAGGATCTCCCTGGTCAGCTGAACCTTCCCAGTGCTTGGATCCACCCCTGCAAGGGGCACCATGACCTCTCCAATGACATCATCTCGAGAGAAGCGATCGAAGCTCAGCACGAGGAAGTGGAGGACCAGATCCTGGAGCTGGCTGTAAGGGATCCCATAGAAGGTGAAGGTTTCATCGAAGACTGGCTCCAGCGTCTTGCGCAGGACTCGAGTCTTCACCCGGTGCCTCTTGTCTGGCAGAATTGTCATCTTGATGTAAGGGTCAGAGCTCTGGGTGTGCTCATCCATCACTGGCAGCCCGTGAGCCTCCTGGATAGTAACCACCAGAGCTTTTTTAGGGAAGTTGTAGTCCACTGAGAAAGTCAACTCCCCCAACAGGACGTCGTCCCCCGGAGACGACGGGGAGGAGGTTTTACTTCCTCCCGGAGTGAGGCTTTGATCTGGACTTAGTTCATCTCCATAATCTACTTTGATGGGGAGCTGGTCGACGTGGGGGGCTGCGTTTGGCCCCTCTGGAGCCTTCTCAGAGCCTATTAAGCCAGATTCTGCAGCATCCACCAGGAGGTTGCCCCTTCCAGGCTCCTTGGCGGTGCTGTTCTTGTCTCTCCGGATGCGGTGAATTTTCTTCTTGTTACTCAAGGTCTCCGGGTAGATGCTGATTCCTTTCAACATGTGAATGAATTTGTAGGGGGGGGTTTTGTGCTTCTTTTCTGCTTGCTGGTGACAGCATGTCCACACAAAAACTGTGACTGAGACAGAGACCACGAGGACGGTAGCACCGATGAGGCCTGCCACAACTGGAGAGACATCTGCGGGGAAGACAAAGGAGGTCAGGAGCCAACCCCTACCTTTGTGGGGGCCAAGCAGATCTGTAGAGATCTAGAGGCTACTACTGTGGTGTGATCTTGGTGTCAGAGCTACCCCAGGAGAGAGGAAAAAAAATGACTTCCTTGAATTTCTGGGGGGTTTCCCCCCCATATGGAAAACATTTGACACTCACAGAGTCACACAGAATGAAGCAGGCTGGAACAGACCTTCGAGATCATCGAGTCCAAGCTGTCACCAGCACCATCTAACCAAACCTTGGCACTGAGTTCCTCTCCAGTCTTTTTTAAAAACACTTCCAGGGATGGTGACTTCACCACCTCACCACATCCCTGGGCAGCAAATCTCTCTTTCTGTGCAGAATTTCTTCCTCACATCCAGCCCAAACCTCCCATGGCACAGCTTGAGACTGTGTCCTCTTGTTCTGTCACTGCCTGGGAGACCAACCCCCACCTGGCTACAACCTCCCTTCAGGTAGTTGTAGACAGCAATGAGGCCT
>VXBD01002093.1:63219-89152 GCA_013399975.1 Indicator maculatus | reverse complement strand
GCTTTTCCAACCCAAACAATTCTATGATTCACAGGCTCACAGAATGTTAGGGTAGGAAGGGACCTCTGTGGAGATCTTCAAGTCCATCCCCTGTGCCAGAGCAGGACCATAGAATCCAGTGCAGGTCGCACAGGAGCACATCCAGATGGTGCTTGAAAGTCTCCAGAGAAGGAGACTCCACAACCTCTCTGGGCAGTGTGCTCCAGTGCTCTGTGATCCTTACAGTGGAGAAGTTCTTCCTCCTGTTGAGGTGGAACCTCCTATGCTGTAGTTGCCATCCATTGCCCCTTGTCCTACCACAGGGCACAAGTGAGCAGAGTCTGTCCCTTCCTTTCTGACACCCAGCCCTCAGATATTGACAGGCATTGAGTAAATCCCCTCTCATTCTTCTCCTCTCCAGACTAACCAACCCCAGGGCTTTCAGCCTCTCCTCACAGGGCAGTGCTCCAGTCCCTACATCACCCTTGCAGCCCTCCCTTGGACTCTGAAGTAGATCCTGAACAACTCAGGCCACACTAACAATAGAACAAACTCACTCAAGTAGATCCCTCTTGAACTGGGGAGCCCAGAACTGGATGCAATGTTCATTTTTGAGTGTGTTGGATGTAGTTTAAAGTTTAGCAGGATGCTGTAAATCCTGTGGTTGGTCTTGTCCTCATTACTGTCAGGGAGGTTGGCTTAGGTGTGAAATAGAATCAACCAGGTTGGAAGAGACCTCCAAGCTCATCCAGTCCAACCTATNGTTCCTGGAGGAGAACAGGAGGAGAAACTTGTTTGGTGTGAGGGTCCAGCAGCTCAATGTCCTCCTTGTAGTGAGGGGTCCAGCACTGAGCACAGTACTCGAGGTGTGGCCTCACCAGTGCTGAGTACAGGAGGGTGATCACCTCCCTCTTCTGCTGGCCACCATGCTTGTAAGACAAGCCAGGATGCCCTTGGCCTTCTTGGCCACCTGGGCACACTGCTGACTCCTGTTCAGCTGCTGTCACCCAGCACCCCCAGGTCCCTCTCTGCCTGGCTGCTCTCCAGCCACTCTGTCCCCTGCCTGTAGCACTGCTTGGGGTTGTTGTGGTTGTTTAGAACCCTGCCCTTAGCCTTGTTCAATCTCATCCCATTGGCCTCTTCCCACCCATCCAGCCTGCAGGGTCCTCCTGCCCTCCAACCTCTGCAGCAGGCAGTGCTGGCCCTTGTTCCAAAGGTGGCTGTTAATGTGGTGCTGTTCTCAGGTTCTCCACATCATGTGAAGTGCTAACTGCTGCTTCCCTGCCATGTAAGTGATATTCTTACTCACATGGAACTGTTGGGATGCACTCTTGCTTGGTTAGCTTCCAGAGGTGATGTGAAAATCTCTGTAGGTGTAATAGTCCATTTCTCATTTCGTTCTGCTTTCCTCAGGCCATGTGCACCAGAAAAAAACTTAATTTCAGCTAACTGCTGAGAGCTTGATTGCACATTGCATCAATATGAAGAACTGTTGCTGCAGTGACAGCTTTTAGGCAATTGTGTCATTATCTGTTGTGGGGGTTTTTTTTCTTAATTTTTTTTTTCATTTTTTTTTTCCCCAGTAAAAGCTCTGCTGGAAAATGAGAGTTAAAAAAACCCAAACCCAACAAAACAAAACCAAAAAAGAACTTCCAAACCTCCCAAAACCTCAAAATCTGATCGTTTTTCCTTCTGGTTTATGCTTTGATTAGCTCCTCCTCTGTTCATTGAATGTATAGAAGGGTTTTAAAACTAAATGTAAACTGAACAACAGAGGTTAGTTAGTAAACATTCACAGGTTTTGATGTGTGGGTGTTTAAGAGCATATGGTTTAAAGGGTGCACTGGAGGAAGAAGCTCAGAGAGTGTCTTCAGCATGAATGAGCTGGGCTTTGTGTGCTGGGTGGTGTAAAGGTTTCTCTTAGAGCTCTGTGAACTGGTAGAACAGGAGATGCTGTAGTGACTTAGTGACCCAGAGCAACAATAGGCTGCTGAAGAAAAGCTGAGTGGAAATAAGCAGACTGTGCCTGTGCCAGGAGAGTTCCCTTGAAGGATAGCTCTGGGGTTTCACCCTTTTAAATTACAATAGTTGATAATTACAAAGCAACTCCTTTATTCTTTATGCATTTCCATTACAGGGAATACTATTCTACATCAGCTCAATCTCCCATCACCTACATCAGCTCAGTCTCCCATCTTCTACATCTTCTACATCAGCTCAGTCTTCTACATCATCTACATCATCTCAATCTCTCATCTTCTACATCAGCTCAGTCTCCCATCTTCTACATCATCTCAATCTCCCATCTTCTACATCATCTCAATCTCTCATCTTCTACATCATCTCAATCTCTCATCTTCTACATCATCTCAATCTCCCATCTTCTACATCATCTCAATCTCTCATCTTCTACATCAGCTCAGTCTCCCATCTTCTACATCAGCTCATCTCCCATCTTCTACATCAGCTCAGTCTCCCAGCTGGAAGCACAGAGCACTGACCCTGAAATGCCCTTGGACCTTGCAGTTTCTAAGTCTGTATCTTGGAGTGTATTAGAAAGGGATCCGTTAGTGGGTTGAGAGAGGTTCTCCTCCCACTCTACTCTGTCCTGGTGAGGCCACATCTGGAATATTGTGTCCAGTTGTGGGCACTTCAGGTCAAGAATGACCACAGGGAACTTCTTGAAAGAGTCCAGCAGAGAGCCACAGAGCTGCTGCAGGCAGTGGAACATCTCCTGTGAGGCCAGGCTGAGGGAGCTCTGGGGCTTGGAGCTTGGAGCAGAGGAGCCTGAGGGCTCAAAGCCATTGCCCCTCATCCTGTCATTCCAAGCCCTTGTCAAAAGTCCCTCCCCAGCTCTCCTGTAGCCCCTTCAGGTACTGGAAGGCTGCTCTGAGGTCTCCCTGGAGCCTTCTCTTCCCCAGGCTGAACATCCCCAACTCTCTCAGCCTGTCCCCATTGGGGAGGTGCTCCAACTTTGCTCATTTTTGTGCCCACTCCAGCAGGTCCTTGTTTGTTTTTTTTTTTTTGCATTGAGGGCTGGACACAGTACTTCAGATGATGTTTCACCAGAGCAGAGAAGCAGAATCACCGTTCTTGATGTGAGTCTTTCTTCAAGGTCTGTTAGAGTATCTTGATTTCTTTTCTGTTTCCTGAAATCGTGGTGCTAAGACAGTAAAGGGATCAAAACCTCTGTGTGTGTGTGAAGAGGTGGACACAGACACAGGGAATTGCTGAGCTTACACTTGAAAGCATTTTTCTTGCAAATGCATCCTGGCTTTAGGAGTTGAGGTGTTCAGCAGCTTGCAGTCAGGTAGTAAAAGATAAAGAGGAAGGAGGAAGGAGGCAGGGATTGGTCTGCTTTGCTATCAAGCAGAAGATGAATAACACCTGAGCTGCCTAGGCAGGCTGACAGTCTATGAATTGAATGATCTACAAATACCTTCCAGTTTTTCACATCCAAAGATCTGTTCACAGCACAGAGATGGATCATGCATTTTTTTCCCCCTCCTTCTTTTTGTTTGTATTGTTCTTATTCATCACTTGCCTTTGTCAGGACTGGAATGTTTGACTACTTTTTGTGCACAGGATTGACTGAACTTCAGCCAAGGGTGGCTGGGGTGTGCCCCAAGGACAAAATGACTGTGACTCAAAGTTTGTCAGTATTAAGCATTAATCACTGCAGGGGAGGGGAACAGAAATGCCCTGTCCTGTCACCAGGTGCTGTGATCTAGCTGAAGGTCAGCTTCTGCCAAGGTACACTGCTGGCTTCCCATTCAAAATTTAGAGCAGAAACCTGAGCCAGCAGAGTGCTCAGGTGGCCAAGAAGGCCACAAGCCTCCTGACCTGGATCACCAATGGTGTGGCCAGGAGGAGTAGGGAAGTGATCATACCCTGGTGATGGGCACTGCTGCTGGGCACTCCTTGAGCCCTGGGATCAGTTTTGGGACCCTCACTCCAAGAAGGACATTGAGATGCTGGAGCAGGTCTAGAGAAGGGCAGCAAAGCTGGGGAAGGGTCTGGAGAAACAGGGCTGGGGAGGAGCAGCTGAGGGAGCTGGGGGTGTTTAGTGTGGAGAAGAGGAGGCTGAGGGGAGACCTCATTGCTCTCTACAGCTCCATGAAAGGAGGTTGGAGCCAGGTGGAGGTTGGTCTCTTCTCCCTAGCATCAGGTGAGAGAAGAGGAAATGGCCTGAAATTGCATCAGGGGAGGGTTAGGTTGAAGATTGGTAAAAATTTCTTTGCTGCAAGAGTGGTCAGGGATTGGAAGAGGCTGGCCAAAAGGTGATGGAGTCAGCATCCCTGGAGGTATTCAAAAAACATGTAGGCATGGCACTCTGGGAGATGGTTTAATGGCCATGGTGGTGTTGGGTTGATGGCTGGACTTGATCTTAGAGATATTTTCTAACCAAAGCACTTCTGTGATTCTGTGATCCTCTGGAATCTCCCTGCATTATAGCTGTCAGCTAATGCTGACAAGGTAAAGGTCATCTTTGATTATTTTGTAGTATTTTGGGGTGTCAAGGAAAGCTTTTTTCTTTAACAGGAGCTGGGATGAAAGTTATTGAGTCATATTTAGGGCTCTCTAAGCATGCTGTGCACAACTAATTTCAGCAAATGTTATGATACACAAATTAGAAAGTGTGTGTTTGGTGTGGTGTTTGTTATTAAAAGAATTAAATCTGGGGAGAACTGAGGTCAAACGTAAACCTGGGCAAGGAGCTTAATCTGGTTCAGGTTTACAGTTCCAGATTGCTTTTCAGAGGTAATAAAGTGTTGATGCTGGAGTTGACCCAGGAGTGACTGAGCCTCTCTGGAGCATTGCACCACCAGGAGTCAGAAGATCTAATCACTCCAGTTTTCTCAAATCATGGAATCATAGAATTGTTTCAGTTGGAAAAGTCCTTCTAAATCAAATCTCCCATGTGTGGACATCCCATGGAATGGAATGGAATGGAATGGACAGGTTGCAAAAACCCTTGAGATCAATATGTCCAACCATAACCTACCATCTCCCTGTACACAACTGTTAGACCATGTCCCTAAGATCCTCATCCAAATGTCTTTTGAACACCTCCAGGGATGGAGCCTCCACCACCCTCATGGTAAAGAACTTCTTCCTAAAGTCCAGCCTAAATCTGCCCTGCTCTAGTTTCAAACCACTGCTCCTTGTCCTATCTCTACAAGGCCTGGCAAACAGTCCCTGCCCAGCCTTCCTTCAGATACTAAAGCCATGCTCTAAGGTCTCTCCAGAGCCTTCTTGAGCAGCCCTATCTTTCTCAGCCTGTCCCCATAGCAGAGGTTTCCCAGCACTCTGATCATCTTTGTTGCCTCCTCTAGACCTGCTCCATCAGGTCCATATCCTTCTTGTGTTGGGCACCCCAGAGTTGGACACAGAACTCCAGGTGAGGTCTCACCAGAGCAGAGTGGCAGAGTCACCTCTTCTTACCTGCTGGCCACACTTTTGATGCAGCCTAGGATGCCATTGACCTTCTGGGCTGCAAGTGCCCATTGCAGGCTCATGTCCTGCTTCTCATCCATCAGCACTTCCAAGTTCTTTCCTGCAGGGCTGCTCTCCCTTACATCTTCCCCCAGCATAGATTGATAATGAGGATTGCCTCAAGCCAGGAGCAGGACCTTGCACTCGGCCTTGTTGAACATCATGAGGTTCACCTGGGCCCAGTTCAGCCTGTCCAAGTCCCTCTAGATGCCATCCTGCCCCTCTGGCATATTGACCACACCNCACTCTGATCATCTTTGTTGCCTCCTCTAGACCTGCTCCATCAGGTCCATATCCTTCTTGTGTTGGGCACCCCAGAGTTGGACACAGAACTCCAGGTGAGGTCTCACCAGAGCAGAGTGGCAGAGTCACCTCTTCTTACCTGCTGGCCACACTTTTGATGCAGCCTAGGATGCCATTGACCTTCTGGGCTGCAAGTGCCCATTGCAGGCTCATGTCCTGCTTCTCATCCATCAGCACTTCCAAGTTCTTTCCTGCAGGGCTGCTCTCCCTTACATCTTCCCCCAGCATAGATTGATAATGAGGATTGCCTCAAGCCAGGAGCAGGACCTTGCACTCGGCCTTGTTGAACATCATGAGGTTCACCTGGGCCCAGTTCAGCCTGTCCAAGTCCCTCTAGATGCCATCCTGCCCCTCTGGCATATTGACCACACTACTCAGCTTGGTGTCATCTGAAACCTTGCTGAGGGTGTCCTCAGTCCTAGTGTCTGTATCATTGATGAAGATACTAAACAGTGCTGGTCCCCAGTATGGGGATGTCAGGAGGAAGTTCTGCCCCATGAGGGTGGTGAGAGACTGGCACAGGTTGCCCAGGGAGGTGGTGGAAGCCTCATCCCTGGAGGTTTTTGCAGCCAGGCTGGATGTGGCTGTGAGCAACCTGCTGTGGTGTGAGGTGTCCCTGCCCATGGCAGGGGGTTAGGAACTGGATGATCTTTGAGGTGCCTTCCAACCCTAACAATTCTGTGATTCTATAATGAAGAGGAATTAATCCAAGTCTGTCAGGAAGCCTGAGGAGCAGAGCCTAGAATTAGGGGGAAAAGAACTGGGTCTGCTGTAACTGAGGAAGATAGGAGAGTGGCCATGGTTTAATGGCTGTGATGGTGTTAGGTTGATGGTTGGAATTGATTACCTAAGTGGTCTTTTCCAAATGAAACAATTCCATAATTCTGTGAATCTTGATAATTCCATGTGGATCAGTTGAGGGATTAGAGGAAGCCTGATTTTGACACCTCTTTACAAACGGCTTTTATGCAACCCAGATCACTAGCTGCAAATGCTGTGTCCCTGAATATAGAAGAGAAAATCTGAAAAAGTTGCTACTTAACGATGGCCTGTACCAGTCTGACCATTTCTCATCATTCTTTGGGTAAACCTAGTTAGTGTTTGCTAGGACACAGCATCCTCTTCACTCCTATTGTGGCCTTCCTGTATCTTCAGGGAGCCTACAAGAAATCTGGGAAGGGATTTTTTAGGGTATCAGGTAGTGATAGGACTGGGGGGAATGGAACAAAACTAGAAATGGGGAGATTCAGATTGGATGTTAGGAAGAAGTTCTTCCCCATGAGGATGGTGAGACACTGGCACAGGTAGCCCAGGGAGGTGGACAGTTCTAGAATCTATAATACCTTGTCCAAAGGCACAGACAGTAGAAGCACATGTAGGCAAACAGCTGACTCTCAGCTGCTAAATGCCCAACTGGCTTAGTGTGCCACCTTTGGATGCCTTCTACTTCCCCTCCAGTACATAGCTACACTTTGTCTTGCAGTTTAGGCTTGGGATTTTAATGGCAGTATTGTGGGATTTGGTATCCAGAATCATAGGATCACAGAACTGCTTTGGTAGGAGAAAAACCTTTAGGATCATTGAGTCCAACCATTCTCTAACTCTGCCAGGGCTGGTGCTAAACCATGTCCCTCAGCACCACATCTCTGCCTCTTTGAAACACCTCCAGGGATGGAGACTCAGCCACCTCCTTGGGCAGCCTGTAAAGAATTTTCTTCTCATATCCAACCTAAACCTTCCCTGGTGCAACTTGAGCCACCTCCTCTTGCCCCATTACTTGTTACTAGGGAGAAGAGTCCAACCCACTCTTGACTCCAGCCTCCATTCAGGTACTTTTTTTGTAGAGAGCTGAAGAAATCCTGTGGGCAGATGAAGGCCTGTAGATCTTCCCACAGAGATGAAGTCAGGGTGGTATCTGTAGTTCATCTTTAGTAGAAGTATTTTTGCATTATTTTGCATTATTATATATGTTCTGTGGTGATAGAATCATAGAGTCACAGAATTGTCAGGATTGGAAGGGACCTCAGGGATCATCCAGTTCCAACCCCCTGCCATGACCAGGGACACCTCACACCAGAGCAGGTTGCTCACAGCCACATCCAGCCTGGCTGCAAAACCCTCCAGGGATGAGGCTTCCACCACCTCCCTGGGCAACCTGTGCCAGTCTCTCACCACCCTCATGGGGAAAAACTTCTGCCTAACATCCAATCTGAATCTCCCCATTTCTAGTTTTGTTTCATTCCCCCCAGTCCTGTCACTCCCTGACACCCTCAAAAGTCCCTCCCCAGCTTTCTTGAAGCCCCCTTCAGACACTGGAAGACCACCAGAAGGTCTCTTTGGAGCCTTTTCTTCTCCAGACTGAACAACCCCAACTCTTTCAGTCTGTCTTCATAGGAGAGGTGCTCCAGCCCTCTGATCTTTGCTAACTTAAATTTGCATCATCAATAAGATTATTTAGCATTATTTACTCTAAATACATTATATATAAAAATAATAAAATCATAGAATGTCTCGAGTTGGAAGGGACCTTAAAAATCATTTTGTGCCAACCGTCTTCCATGGACAGGGACACCTTAATAATATTAATGTAAAGAATAAATGATAATCTCTGGTGGTCTTTCTAACTTAGATTTGCATGGATTTTCCAGTGTGAAAGTAGAAAATGGAATGCAGAGAGAGTGGTGCTGCCTTCAGTTGTGGTGGAGCTGAGCCTGGTGCCTGGGATTTGTCCGTGATTGTTGTGTTTTCATGCTGGGAATTTGTGTCCTGTGATTGAGTGTAAGAGATGATCTGCAAACCTTTGTGAGCTGAATGTGATGCTAATTGCCTCTGACTGCAGAAGCTTGAGTCTGGTGAGGAGGGAATCACCAGTTCAGTCACAATCCCTGATTTGTTCCCATTTCAGAATCACCTCCAGTCTTTTTTAAAATACCTTGTCAGTGAACAGCACCATGCTGAAGAGTGCAGCTGGATTCACTGGTGGGACACTGCTCCTGCCCCCCCAGCAGGAAAGAAGAGCAGTTTAAACATAGGTCTTGACTTCCCAGTGGTGGCCAGTGGCACAGCCTTGAATAACTTCAAATGGCTTCAACTAATGAGCACTGAACCTTGAGAGCAGAGACTGTAACCTGTGTTTGTTTGGGGATCGAAGTCTGTCTTCAGAAGGTTGCTCCTAAGGGCAGCCTTCTCTCTTGTCTGCTTTGTGGGGATAAAAATTGAGGAAGGTTAGCACTCAGCTGTGCAATCTTACCCTGCCAGTTAATAATCCAGCAGTTTATCCATGGGACAGCAATGTGCCCTTGTGGCCCAGAAGGCCAGTGGTATCCTGGGGTGCACTAAGAAGAGTGTGGCCAGCAGGTCAAGGGAGATTCTCTTCCTCCTCTACTCTGCCTGGGTGAGACCACATCTGGAGTGTTCTGTCTGGTTCTGGGCTCTCCAGTTCAAGAGAGACAGGGAACTACTGGACAGAGTCCAAGAGAGGCTCTGAGGGTGATGGTAGAACTGGAACATCTCTTGCATGAGGAGAGGCTGAGAGCCCTGGGGCTCTTGAGCCTGGAGAAGAGGAGGTTGAGAGATAATCTGATCAATGTTTGCAAATACCTGAAGGGTGGCTGTTAAGAAGGGGTCAGGCTCTTTTTGGTGATGCCCTGTTATAGGACAATGAACAATGGGTACAAGCTGGAGCTGAGAGAGTTCCACCTCAGCATGAGGAAAGAATTTTTTTTTTGTTTTTACTGTGAGGTGCTGGAGCCCTGGAGCAGGCTGCCCAGAGAGGTTTTGGAGCCTCCTTGTCTGGAGGCTTTCAAGACACATCTGGCTGTCTTCCTATGTGACCTGCCCTGGGTGATCCTGGTTTGTCAGGGAGGTTGAACTTAGATGATCCCTGGAGGTCCCTTCCAACCCCTATCATTCTGTGATTCTATGACCTGTTAAAAAAATATTTTGTAGTGGTGTTAAAAACACATCTGGACTGCAAAGAAGCTCTGGTAGAAGGTTTGTTCTGCTGGTTACCAAATGGAACCTGTGCCAAGAACAGTTAACAGTGCTGCTTCCTAGGTGTTTTTCTGCACAACTTTAAAAAAAATGCTTGTGCTTTGTCTTGAAAAAGTCCAGAGGTTGTAAGTATGACTGCTTCCTGCTTCTTTCTGTCTTTCAAGACCCAATAGTCATTTTGGGAGTGGATGAGGATGTGAAGATAAATGGTAAATGTGTGTGCAGTGCCAGAGACCAGAAGCATTGCTCACCAAAATCACTGCAATAGCTTAGGTGATACACCTGGAGAAGAAGCAAAGAATGCCTGCTCAGGATTCATCCTTCATCTGCAAAATGAAAATGGTTTTTGTTTCGAATGAAGAGACTCTTTTCTCCTGAATTTAGGATTCGGCATTCCTTGGTTTGGGTTGGAAGGGTCCCTTAAGGTCATTCAGTTCCAGCCACCCTGCCATGGGCAGGGACACCTCCCACCAGCCCAGGTTGCTCAAGGCCTCATTCAACCTGGCCTTGAACACCTCCAGGGAGGAGGCATCCACAACTTCCCTGGGCAACCTGCTCCAGTGTCTCACCACCTTCACTCTAAAGAATTTCTTTCTAATATCCAGTCTCAATCTCCCCTCTCCCCGTCTTTGTCAAAAGTTCCTCCCCAGCTCTCCTGTTTTCCCCTTCAGGTACTGGAAGGCTGTTCCAAGGTCTCCCTGGAGCCTTCTCTTCTCCAGGTGACACAACTCTCTTAGCCTGGAGCCCTCTCATTCATCTCTGTGGCTTCCTCTGGACCCACTCCAGCAGTTCTGGTGTTGGGAGTCCAAGAACTGAATGCAGGGCTCCAAAGTGGTCTCACCAGAGCAGAAGAGAGGGGCAGAATCATCTCCCTTGTCCTGCTGGTCACAGCACCATTTGACTTTGTGTAAGGTCAGTCAGTGCAGCAGATGTCTTTGCAGATGGAGCAGGAGAGGGAACATAGAAGGGAAAAGAGCTAATATGACTTTTGTAGGTATATTAAAGGTAAGGATTTTAAGGGGCAGAGGATGTTCTTTGCCCCCAAGTCTCTGTCTTGTTGATTTTTATCTGCCTGTGATGTGCCTGACTTCACTTGTCAGTAACTTGTCTGCTCTGCTCTGATCCAGTTTCATTTGTTCAGCTCCTTAACAGCAGCTCACTCTTTGTGCTTCTCCCTGCAAGCTGAGAATGCCCTGGGAACAGCTAAGGCTTTCTGCTCCAAATAAATGCAAGGAGTGACAAAGATTCTCTGTTTCTTTCTTTCATTAATAGTGATTTAATTCCTGAAAACTCTAAAAATACCCTAGTAAAAAAAAAAAAAATAGATCTGGAAAATGCCTTTTAAATTAATATAACATCTTGGCCTTGGCCAGTGGTAGGTTTGCATCATTCCTGAGTGATGTTCATCCTACTGATTTCCAGCCGGAATTCTGCAGCCAGTGCTCGAGGTGCTGCATCATCTTGACTACACATTTCTGATGTGGAAGTACTTGAGGGGGGGAATTAAAGAAAGAGAAAAATGGGAGAAATATTTTACTGTCACAGTCTCAAATTCCAGTTTCTGCTTTCACTGGGAAATGAGGAAATGAATCTGCCTTGTCTGGTTTCATTAAGCAGGGCAGGTGATAGCCCAGGGAGCCAAGCGATGCTGACAGCTGAAGTGGTTGCAGTGTGCCTGTGCTAATGTCTTCAGAAGGAGGAAGGTAATCTTCAGACAGGTTTAGTGAAATGAAATCTTGAGGTCTGGAGGATCCCTATGGAGAACAGGGTGTGGGAGTTGGGGCTGTTCAGTGTGCTCAGGTGGCCAAGAAGGCCAATGGCATCCTGGGCTGCATCAGCAATAGTGTGGCCAGCAGGAGCAGGGAAGTCATCCTGCCCTGTNCATAAAGAGAGATTTGCCTTTGGGATGTGCTGCTCAGGGAGGTGGTGGAGTCACTGTCTGTGGAAGTGTTTAAAAGGAGACTGGACAAGGCACTTAGTTCCATGGATTAGTTGATTAGATGGTGTTGGGGGATAGGTTGGACTTGATGATCTCCAAATTCTTTTCCAACCTAATTGATTCTGTGAAAAAGAAGGTTCTGGGAACATCTTATAGCAGACTTCCAGTACCTGAAGGGGGCTATAAGGAAGGGAATTACTGGAAAAGAGTCTAATGCAGGACCATGCAGGTGCTGAGGGGACTGGAGCATCTCTCTTAGGAGATTCTGAGAGACCTGGGGCTGTTTAGCCTGGAGAACAGCAGTCTGAGAGGGGATCTGATAAATTCTGATCAATATTTAAAGGGTGTGGGGCAAGAGGGTGGGGCTGGGCTCTTGTCAGTGTGGTCAGTGGTAGACACAATGAGGGACAAGAAGTACAAGCTAGAGCACAAGAGGTTTCACTTAAACTTAAGGAGAAACTTTTCTCCTGTGAGGGTGCTGAATCCCTGGAGCAGGCTGTTGAGAGAGGTTGTGGAGTCTCCTCTGGAGACTTTCAAAACCCACCTGGACACATTTCTGTGCAGCCTGATCTAGGTGACCCTGCTCTAGCAGGAGGTTGGATTTGATGGTCTCCAGGGGTTTCTTCCAAGCCCTACCATTCTCTGATTCTACAAATTGTGTTTACTGGTTTCAGTCTCTGCTTGGCTTGGGTTTTTTGCAGTTGTTCATAGGCTAATAGCTGTGCAGTGTGGATGCTAGAGAGAAGACAAACTGAACTCGTTTGAGTTTCACTCTCTGGAAAGGCGTAGCAGAAAATTCACTGAGTTGACAGATTCCAAAGTTTTCAGCCTAAGGTTTGATTTGCTGTCTTGGGAACTCTCCTGGGTCCTGTGGGTAGCAAAGGCTGCACCACTTAAGCACACAAATGGAAGTAATTATGTTGTGATCATTTCTAAATGAGTTCAGTCAAATTGTCTGTAACTTTCAGGAGGGAAATGCTTTTTATTATGTCAACGTCTCCTATATGTCAGGTAAACATTTGGGTAGCCCTTTTCTTTCACATAGCTTCTGGTAAGTTAGGGGTTTTTTTGATTGTTTGTTCTTGTAACATGGAGTTATTTTCACATTTGTATTCATGTTTAGCTTCTTGGTAAGTAAAAT
The DNA here is from genome assembly GCA_013399975.1 of Indicator maculatus. Classification (NCBI taxonomy): domain Eukaryota; kingdom Metazoa; phylum Chordata; class Aves; order Piciformes; family Indicatoridae; genus Indicator; species Indicator maculatus. Next base: position 76,301 of record VXBD01002093.1, on the reverse strand, counting down.
CTTTTCTTTAGCCTTTTAAAATGCCTTTAATGCTGCAAAAACACTGGATAGAGCTAGTAGCTTGGAAGCAAAGAGGAGTTGTGAGGGTTGTATGTACAACTGCTCTGGCTCTTCATGGCTTTCTTAAAATTACAGAATTGTTTTGGTGGGAAAAGACTTCTAAATCATCCAGACCAACCATCAACCCACCACCACCATGGCCATTAAACCATCTCCCAAAGTGCCATGGCCACAGGTTTCTTGAATACCTCCAGGGATGGGGACTCCACCACCTCCCTGGGCAGCCTCTGCCAATCCCTGACCACTCTTGCAGCAAAGAACTTTTTCCTCATCTCCAACCTAACCCTCCCCTGGCACAATTTCAGTCTATTTCATTCTATCACCTGAAATTAGGGAGAAGAGCCCAACCTCCACCTGGCTCCAACCTCCTTTCAGGCTGGTGTAGAGAGCAATGTGGTCTCTCTTCATCCTCCTCTTCTCCAGGCTTTATCACCCCCAGTTCCCTTAGCTGCTTCTCCCCAGTCCTGTTCTCCAGACCCTTCACCAGCTTTGGTGTCCTTCTCTGGACATGCTCCAGAACCTCAATGTCAAAGCCCCAAAACCAAATCCAGGACTCAAGGTGTGGCCTCACTAGTGCTGAGTTCAGGGGCACCTACTCCTGACAAAAGTTAGTTTGCTGCCAAGCAAACTTGCTCCTCTGTGCTGTTTTTTTTAACCAGTTGTAGTGTAAGTTCTAGATTTGAGTATATCTGGAGTCATAGAGTCATGGCACTCTTTGGGTTGGAAGAGACCTCTAAGAGCATCAAGTTTAGCATCAAGTAAGCACCACCAGGTCACCACTAAACTATGTCCCCCAGCACCACACCCACACAGTTTTGAAACTCTGAGTCACCCCTTCTGTGCTTTTGCAGACATTCAGAAGAGTGAGGGAAATGTGTGTGAAGTAGACAAAAAACTCAACTACTTAAAATGTTTTCTTTTTATAGCCTGATGATGTTGAGGCTCTGTATCTGGTGACGTTAATTGATGTAACTCCTTTGCTTCTTTTGGTTCTGAGTAAATTTGTTCATTTATTTCATTCACAAACTGAATAGAAGTCATGTAGGAGGTGTCAAAAAGAGATCAGAATGCACACCATCAGGACAGACATATTGAAACAGTGAGGAAGGAGGAGGAAGAGGTCCCTTCCAACCCCTGGCATTCTATGACTCTGTGAAAGTTTTCAGTATTTCTGGCCTCCAGTTGAAGTTCTTCCTTATTTTCAGTTTTGGTACTGTGATTTATCACAGACCTGATACCTCCTGTTTGCTCTTCACCAAGCACTGGAATTGATCTATGTACAGATTTGATTGTAGATAATGAAGCAAGCAGAAGGCCTCCTATAGCTGAAGAAAAACGTGTTGCCAGCTGATAGTTTATTCCTTTTTCCCTATTTCCATCTCAAATTCCTTTTCAGCTCTGTCAGGTGATTTGTATTAGAGCCTAGCAGGGAACAAACCAGTCGATGAAACACTCCATTCCTGTTGTAACTAAGCCTTTTAGGAGTCTCTTTTATCTAATTGATGGATGGATGTATGAATGTTTCCTTCATAGACACGATGCTCTGACAGCACTGCTGTCTGCACTGGGAGATTCTCCTCCTCTTTGCTACTCTGAGTCAGAGCTGGGCAAGCTGAGGGGAGGACAAGGAAGGTCTGGAACTGGGTTGAAAATACCCAGCTTGGTGAGGGTGCTGTAGAGGATCCAGCTTTTAGAAAACCTAGGGGAGAATTGTCTTCTGAGGGTGGGGTTTGGGCTATGGAGTTGTGCACCCTCTTTCCTTTGTATTTAATTGACTCTGTGTGCTTTGGGATTGCTCATTCTGATCAGGCTCTCAAATGAGATCATAATGAGAGGAGCTAAATATTGGATCCTGGCAAGAGGATCAGGGTCTGAAGAACAGGTTTTATGAGGAGCAGCTGAGGGAACTAGGGGTGTTCAGTCTGGAGAAGAGGAGGCTGAGTGGAGACCTCATTGCTCTCTACAGCTCCCTGAAAGGAGGGTGCAGTGAGGTGGAGGTTGGGCTCTTCTCCCTGATATCAGGTGATAGAATGAAATGGCCTCAATTTGTACCAGAGGAGGTGTAGGTTGGAGATTAAGAAACATTTCTTTGCTGCAAGAGTGGTCAGGGATTGGAACAGGCTGCCCAGGGAGGTGGTGAAGTCACAATGGCTGGAGGTGTTCAAGAACATCTCCCATGGCACTTTGGGAGATGGTTTAATGGTTGCGGGTTGGACTCAATGATCTTAGAGGTCTTGTCCAACCAAAACAGTTCTGTGATTCTATTGAGTTGAACATTTGGCATGACCAGTGCTTAAGTCAAATATTTTGTATGTTCCTGCAAGTGGAGGCTTAGCCTTCTTGGTTATTATGGGATGCAGTGTTAGGGCTGTGTGGGAATGTGAAGGTTTGAGGATTCTTTAAGCATTAAACTTCAGCAACTAAATCTCTTTAGTGGACTCTGCCCTAATAATTGCTGCTCTTTCCATTTCATTCAAATATTGTTGAGTATTACACAGACTTCTATTTCTGGAATAGTATTAGGTGAAGAGTGATTTTCATCATCTGCATTTTAGAGCTGGGATGTGAAAACAAAGGATGTGCTGTTTTGCAGTTCACAGAAAAAAAACCCAAACACTAGATTTTTTTCTTTTTTTTAACTGTATGTTGAAGTTCAGATGGTTAATTTTCAACCATGGAGCCCTTTGGGAGGCATCAGGAAGCCTATAGATAAGGCTGAGCTGATTGATGCAGGCTAGTTGGATTACCAAAAGGCTTTTGACCATAATTACAAAAGCTTGTAGTGAAGCTAAGCTGGCATTCTGTGAGAAGAAAGATACTTCCATTGATTGTTTAAGGGGAAAAAGAGAAGGTAGAGGAAGGTGGAGTCCCCATCCTTGAATATAATCATGGTCAGACTTGATGAGGCTTGAACAAACTGATCCAGCTGGGGATGTTCCTGCTGATTGCAGGAAGGTTGGACAAGATGACCTCTAGAGGTCCTTTCCAACCCAAACCATTCTATGATTCAATGAATAAATGGTTAGTGTGTCCCTAAGTAGTCACCAAGGCATCCTACAGAGATTTGTAAGGGACCAGAGAGGGGGCATGGAAGAGTGAGAGACTAAAGTTTGTAGGTGGAAGTTTCTTTGGAATAGCAAAGCCAATATGTGGTTGTGAGGACCTATAGGAGGGTTGTCACAGCATCTCCAACTGGGAGTGTTTGGGCACTGAAATCATATTTTGGTGTAGATTACAAGAGATAAGATAATGCAGGCTGCAGAAAATCCTCAGTTCACACACACGACGCTGGACTTGGAGCTTGCCATTGAACCTCATCATGGGCTTCATGGAATTGTCAACTTAGAACCCAGTGATGGGCCAAAAAAAGCAAATGAAGTGTTCTGAATGGTTAAGCATAAATTAGATAATGATCTTTTGTGCTGTTCCATAAATTATGAGTCACTCACTTCTTGATTACTGTGTGCCAGCTCTGCTCTCCTTATCTTCAAAGAGTGTGAGTTCAGTTAGAGCTTGAGAGAGGGATGAGCAGGATGATCAGAGGAAAGGGAATGGCTTCTATACAAGATTGACTGAATAATCTGGCACTCTTCAAATGAGAGACAAAATTACTTGGGGACATATAACAGAGGTCTACAAAGTTGTGAATAATGCAGCAGGACAATTGTGATCAATTTGTCAGTGAATTGGGTCATTAAAGGACTCCAGGTACAAACCAGACAAATGGAAATGGCTCTTGGTGCTGGCAGGAGTAAACCCACACCTTGTGCCAAATGATACCTTGTTCACTGGAAGCTTACATGTGTTTAGGGGGGAAATGGACTGATAGAAAGACAGGAGATGCATTAGGGACAGCTAAATGTGTAGGAGCAGGGCCAGTTCAGGGAATTCTGACACTGTACCTTCATTAGCATCTGAGTGCAGCCACTTCATAAACAAGGAGATGCCATTGTATTTGGAGAAGTAACTCTCAGAGTATCACCTTGGAACTGTCTGGAAATTTCAGGGGTCAATTCTGAATTCCCTTGAGTAGCATTTGAATTACCTGAGCTATTCAGCATTTCCACTTCCCATTCAGTGGGCTGACACTGGTGCAAACCAGCCAGGAGAGCTGCCTCCACAGCCCTGCTCTTTGCAAGCCTGATTCATCCCCTGCAAACAGCCTCTCCTCTCTATTAGAGGCAGCCAGCATCTCTCAGAAGAGCACTAGATGAGCATGCAATTAAATTGTGATAAGTGGAAGGGCATTTATAGTTGCAGAGGCAGCTAATGTTTTCTGGCTAGAGTGATCATCTGCATGTTCTTGTTTTTGGTTTTGGGTTTTTTTTTTTTAAGCTGAAATGAAAAGTGGTTAAGCCATTCTTCCTGGGGTTGTAAACTGAGCAGCAGTTCCAACTAGCTGCAGGATTTGCTCCCAAAGCACTGAGGTCTGATTAGGATAAAGCTTCTCTGGTGAGAGGAAGAACTCAGCAGTCTGGTGTGTGTGTGTTTGTGTGTGTGTGTAAAAGGACTTCCTCAGGCCTTGGTCTGGCTTGTCAGCATTTTAAATTGCTGGTTTCACCTATACCTATCCCATTCCCTTTTTCCATTTCCCATTTCAGCTGTGAACAGATGTTCCTAAATGCAAGCCTGACGAGAATTTTCTAATGGAGCTGTGCCTTTTGCTGTATAGTGCTTACAGTTATGAATGTTTTATAGCTGTGTTTATAGCAATTATGAATGTAAATAAAAAATAATTTAGCACTGTGTATGTGAAATCTCAGCTCTCTCATCTCTCTGTCTTTTTAATCACTTCATTTTTTCCTTTGCTTACCTCATAAGCATTGCTGCCTCTAACACTGTGTAGGTTTCTTACATTTCGGTGGTTCTCGCTGGGTTTGGTTTTCTTGTGTTGTGTCTTTGTCTCCTTGTGGATCTCCAATGATTGTAGAATCACAGAATGGTCTGGGTGGGAAGGGACCTCCAAAGGTCATCTAGTCCAACCCCCTGCAGTCAACAGGAACATCCTTCACTAGAGCAGGTTGCTCAGAGCCCTGTCAAGCCTGACCTTGAGTAGCTCCAGGAATGAGACCTCAACCACCTCCCTGGACAACTTGTTCCAGTGTTCTACCACCCTCATGGCACAGAACTTGTTGCTAACATCCAGTCTAAATCTGCTCTCATTTCAAACTGTTGCCCCTTGTCTTATGACTGCAGGCCTTTGTAAACAGTCCCTCTGCAGTCTTTCTGCAGCTCCCTTCAGGTTCTGGAAGGCCACTCAAAGGTCTTCTCGGAGCGTTGTTCCAGGCTGACCCCCAGCTCCCTCAGCTGTCCTCATAGGTTTGGTGTTCCAGCCCTCTTATCATCTTTGTGGCCCTCATCAGGCTCCATCAGGTCCATGTTCCACTCTTTCCTTTGAAATTATCTTTTGATTATGTCCTACTCCTGGATAATGGGAATTAATTAATCATAGAATCACGGAATTGTTTAGGTTAGAAAAGCCCTTAGAAGATCCTCCAGTCCAACCATCAACCAAATGCCACAATGCCCACTAAGCCATGTCCCAAAGTGCCATGGCCACAGGTTTCTTGAACACCTCCAGGGATGGGGACTCCACCACCTCCCTGGGCAGCCTGTTCCAATCCCTGACCACTCTTGCAGCAAAGAATTTTTTCTTAGTTATCTACAGTAATGTGCACCACAGAAATGAAGCTGATAGGAGCTGGTGTGTCTGGGGGCACTAGTGAACAACAACAGTGTAGTTCCCTTGCCTGGGTTGATCTCAGGTCTACCAAGTGCAGCAGCCAAACTCTTAACTTCTCTAATGAGCACTGCCTCCAGTGTGGTGTGTCTTGGGAAGGGGGAGAGGTAGGGAATGATCAGGCAATGCCAACACATTTGTAGCATCTACATTGCACAGCCAGCTCTGTGCTCTGGAACAGTACAAGAGCCATTTTTTGGTTTTGCTAGGAACTGAGGTTGTTTAGTCTGGAGAAGAGGATGCTGGGGGGAGACCTCATTGCTCTCTACAACTGCATGAAAGGAGGCTGAGACCAGGTGGGGACTGGTCTCTTCTCCTTGGTATCAGATGATAGAAGGAGTGGAAATGGCCTGAAATTGCACCATGGTAGGTTTAGGTTGGAGATTAGGAAAAATTTCTTTGCTGCAGGAGTGGTCAGAGATTGGAAGAGGCTGCCCAGGGAGGTGGTGGAGTCACCATCCCTGGAGAGAAAGGTGTGGCCATGGCACTTGGGGACCTGGTTTAGTGGTCATGGTGGTCTTAGGTTGAAGGTTGGGCTTGATGATCTTGGTCTTTTCCAACCAAAACAGTTCTATGATTCTATGCACAGGTGGGACAAGAAGTTGGGTGTGAAGACCATATGCTGCTTTCCTTTGTGCAGAGTGATTTCCCCCTTGCCTTGCAAGAATGGATGAAGTGAAGGGCTGCTGCATAAGTCTCAAGCTCCAGCTTGTTCTTTTCCTTGCCACTGGGGAGTGCTGCACTATTTCTGTGCTGCTGCCTTTTTCTCTGCCAATTACTCTGCAGAAGGTTACAGGAGGCTGGAGACTGTGCTGTGACCGCACCAGGAAGATCAATTTTGTTCAAACTGGTTGATCAGCTGTGTGCTGGGAAGTTGAACCTGGCTGGAAGTGATGGTGGTTTTGAGCACTGAACCCTGTTTGTACATTTAGCAGTGTGGAAGCTTGTCTGCTGTTAATTGAGATAATAAAGGTGCTTTCCTGGGGTGCTGTAAGCAGCAAGTCATGGCTCTGGAGCTGCAGTCCTGTCAGTAATATCTATTCCTTTCAGCCCTCAAACCTTGTAGGGACTTCAACTAAATGAAAAAGGCAATGTGTCTTGTATCTCCCGCTTGCCACTGTGGGAATTGTGTAGGGAATGAGTGCTGTAAACATTTCTTCTTTCATTTTGACAGGTAATATTTGAAGCTGAAGTCTCAGATGGGAGAAATGGCTACATTGCCATTGATGACATCCAGGTTCTGAGTTACCCTTGTGGTAAGTAATGATTAAGAGCTGCATTTTTCTCTGTCTTTTCAGGACACATTTGATATTGCTGCAGACTGCTGAGTTTTCATCACTCCATCACTGACGTTCTTTGTTCTTTCAGTAGTATTTTTGTTGCAGCTTCCAGGGGAAAGATGTAGTATTGCAAGAGTGTTTTACCTGGGTAAAATCTCTGTCTGCCTGAAGCATGGAGGAATACAAAAGCAGAAATTCTTCCTTGCCTTTTTAGTCATCCCATAGTTGGTGTAGGTAATCAAGATGGGTTTTAATATGAGTGTGGTGAAGAAAACTGAATTGACAGATGCATGTAGTAGGAGGTTTATCACATTTTATGCCCTTGTTCTTTTTTTCTTCCCCCCCCCCCCCCCCCCCCACAANCCCCCCCCCCCCCCTTTAAACAGACTCAGACAATGTTAAAAAAAAAGAAAAGAAAGAGAAGCTTCTGGCTACTGAACTGCTGAGGGATTGGCTTTTGTTGTTTCGTGGGCAGGCTTCAGATACTTCTGTTTGCCTTTCCCTGCTTAATCCTGGGAAGGGTTGCAGGCATGCAAACAGCAGTTGTGGTAATGAGAACATTCTACAAAGAAAAAGTTGTGAGGGGAAAAAAAAAAATTAATGTGGACTTTTGCCACTTTTTAATCACTTTTTTTGGCAGGGCTAAGTGTGTTCTGCTCAACTCTTTTGATCTTCCCCACGACATCTCCTTTCTAGAATGTAATTTCACTGTAATGAACCTTATGGCTCATAATTTAAGTGCTTTCTGAATTGATCAAATACAACAGCCCACTCCCAAACATACAAAGTGATGCCAAATAATAAAGTCACAATAGCAGCCTCACGTTCTGCTTTCTTCTACCCCCAAACCTGTTACTACAAGAACTGTTGGGGGCTGCCCAGCTTATAGGGTATTTGAGTGAGTAACCTTTTTCTATTTCAGCCAAGCCAGCTATCTGTGCTTGGCAAGGCTCTGCTCAAATTCACTATGTGGCTTTCATTGTTGTTTTCTTTTCTTTACCTTTTTTTTTTCTTTCCTCCTATGTGGTTTGATTTTTTTTTTGCAGTGCCAAAACAGAAGGCACTTAGGTACAGCCACGAGGGCTGATTATCAGCATGATACAGGCTTCAGATAAGCTCTTTTTTTGTGTTTGTTATTGATGCTTAAACCTGGCTTTTTTGTCTGGGTTGTTGGGTTTTTTTTCTGTGTGTTGTGTTTGGTTTATTTTCTTTCCAGTAAGCATAAAGAAATAACACTCTGAGTACCATTTTTGTTAGTAGTTCTTGAGAAAGGGATGGGTGAGAGCTGAATAAGGTACCCATTGCTCAAATCTGTCAGCTTTCTTGTGTCTCATAAATCATAGAATCATAGAATGTTAGAGGTTGGACCTCCAGGGATCAATGAGTCCAACCCCACCCTGCCAAAAGCAGGATCACCAAGGGTAGTCCACACAGGAAAGCTTCCAGGCAGGGTTTGATAGTCTCCAGTAGAAGGAGACTCCACAACCTCTCTGAGCAGTCTGCTCCAGGACTTCAGCACCCTCACAGCAAAGAAGTTTCTCCTCATGTTGAGGTGAAATCATCTGTGTTCAAGTTTGCCCACTGCAGGTGGTTACACCACTGAGCTTTCCCGTGGCCTTGCTCAGCACGGAAAATAGATTTGTCACCTCCTGAAGCTCTGTGTTTGGTGGCATGAATGATTTCATGGAGTCAAACAGCAGAGCTCCAAGCTTCATTGCAAATAATCTGAAGAGCATCCCTGTGTTTAGCCTGGGCAGTGCCCAGCTGTAATTGGGTTGTTCTCCATGTGATGGGTTTCATGCAATCCGAAGTCTTTGGCATAATTTTTGTGAAGTGCTGCTGACGTTTTGGCATTTGATCTCCTTTCTCTTGGCTTTGAGTTTTGAAAGACTCTGTGTTCTACAGGAGTTATAATAAAGTGAGCAGAAATCACCAGGGAGAAAGGAAAAGGACTGAAAGCATTTTCTCGTCTGGAGCAGAGATGAAACAAATCATTTTCTGTTTCTGTTCTTTAGCCAAAGGTTGTTATAATATTCATCTGCAGGGAGACAACGGTGCTGGCACCTTTTCTTTTTAGCAAGAAGCCTGATTTGTAATTTTTTTGTTGTTGTTTTCCCTCCCTGCAGATAAATCTCCACATTTCTTGAGGCTGGGGGATGTAGAGGTCAACGCAGGGCAGAATGCTACATTTCAATGCATTGCTACGGGGAGAGATGCAGTGAATAACAAGCTGTGGCTCCAGGTAAGGCCAACTCCTGCAAGTCTCTTTGGCTAGAGGACAAAGCTGCTTTCTGGAGGTGAAATATTTAAAGTCTTAAGGCTAAATAACCTAAATAAGGTTGTTTGTTTATTTATTTATCCATTCATTCCTTCTGCATGCAAAAATATTTAGTTTAGATGCAGTTTTGTGGTTTCTTTTTTATTAAATGGAGACACTTGAACTGACTTCTGTGTAACCCTGAAAAAGCTTGGATTAAAAAAGAGAACAACTGATGGTGGGCTGTCAGGAGGATTGCTCAGGAGGCCCTGTGGACCTTCTCTCCTTGTAAATCAGCTCCCCTCTATCAAAATTTCTCAGAATCAGCTGCAGCTGCTTGGCCTGTGGGGGTCTAGTAAAACACAGATGTAACCCATCTGACATAAATCAGGAGGATTATTTCATTACATAAATTACAACAAATGCTTTGTCCATGCAGGTGACTGGAGGCATATGGCTGCACTTCTGTGTGCAGATCAGTTTTAGCTCAGCAGCATATTTAATGGGACCACATAAAAGCACTGCTGCATGTCCCTTTTCTCTGTAACAGGAGGGACTTCAACTATGTGTAATTCCAAGTAGTAGGAATGGTGCACTTGAAGTCCAGAGAGCCAAGAGAGCCTGGGCTGCATCAGGAGAAGTGTGGCCAGCAGGGTGAGGGGGCTGATTGTCCTCCTCTGCTCCACTCTGCTGAGACCCCACCTGGAGTACTGCATCCAGTTCTGGAGCCTCTGTTACAAGAGGGATCTGGACATGCTGGAAGGTGTCCAGAGAAGGGCCACCAGGATGAGCAGAGGGCTGGAGCTGCTCTGCTATGGAGACAGACTGAGAGAGTTGGGGCTGTTCAGTCTGGAGAAGAGAAGGCTCTGAGGTGACCTTCTTGTGGCCTTCCAGTATCTNCCTTCCAACCCTGACTGATTCTAGGATTCTGGAGTCTAAGAGGTGACTACAACCAGAAAATAACCCTTCTTGCTATTAAAAAAGCCCAAGAAGATAAATGAAGAAATAAAAAAATCACAGAATTGCAATTGCCAGAATTGCCAGGTTGGAAGGGACACCAAGGATCATCTGGGCCAACCTTTATATTGCCACCAACCCCTCAAAACAACTGTTTTGCTTTGTGGTGTGGTGCTGAGCATACTTGGAGTTAAGTAGAAGGATGAGAAGGTTTACACAGCTGCTTGTTAAAAATTACATATTCATAGGTTCATAGAATAAGTTAGGTTGGAAAGGACCTTAAAGATCATCCAGTTCCAACCCCCTGCCATGGGCAGGGACACCTTCCACCAGCACAGGTTGCTCAAGGCATCATCCAAACTGGTCTTGGACACCTCCAGGGAAGAGGCATCTGCAGCCTCCCCAGGCAACCTGTTCCAGTGTCTCACCACCCTCACTGTCCAGAATTTTTTCCTAATAATTCCAATTTTACTTTTTCTATCAATTTTCCTTTCCAATTTTACCACCTGAAGATTTCAAAATGCCTTTAGTTCTATGTGTACAGAAACCTTAAGCACCCTTAGAATGGCTTCCAAATATGCCCTTTAAAAGTTGTTTCTTTGGTTTTCAGATGTGTGTTTCTGCTCTGTTTCCATCACTGTAGAGTATATACTTTTTGGGAGACGTTGTGCTTTGGCTTGAAGTGTAATCAAGGCTTGAAAATATCTGGGTTTTGGCAAACGTTGGACTGGAAAATGAACTAAAATCAGTTACTTCAATCTGTTTGATTCTCCTCTTAATAGAGAGTGGAGCTGACTAACCATGAGTAACCAGCTGCATGTAGGCATGTGATGAACTTCAGATTTTTAGAGAGGTTTTTAAAAGGTGGAACAGTGCTTAGAAAAACTCCAATGTGCTAAGTCTGTGGCTGTGGCACAAGATTTAAAACAGGAGCACAGACGTAGCAATAACTGCACTGCAGGAAGGGAGAAGGTAGAGCAATGGGAATGATTTGTACTCCATGCCTTTGAGTAAGAACCTGAGTAATTTAACTTGGAGTAGTTTAAATTAAGCAGCTGGATAATGTGTTCACTGAGGAAGAGGAGTTTGCTTTCAGGCTTGTCAAACAGAGAGCACACAGTACACAGTGGAACCGAGCCAGGTTTTGCTATCTCAAAGGCAGGACTGCAGCAATAGGAGGAGCATTCCTGCAGACCTGTGAGGCACCACTTCCAGCTGATCAGGGGTCAGCACAGCCTGATGGAGACAGACAGCTGGAAATGATTAAATTGTTTTGGTTGGAAAAAGTCCTCTAAGATCATCCAGTCCAACCAGCAACCCAACCCCACCGTGGCCGTTAAACCATGTCCCCAGGTGCCATGCCCACACCTTTCCAGAACACCTCCAGGGATGGGGACTCCACCACCTCCCTGGGCAGCCTGTTCCAATCCCTGACCACTCTTGCAGCAGTTAGTTTTTTCCTTCTCTGTAACCTAGCCCTCCTCTTGCACAATTTCAGGACACTTCCTCTCCTTCTTTCCCTTGAAACTAGGTAGAAGAGACCAGCTCCCACCTGGCTCCAACCTCCTTTCAGGGAACTGTAGAGAACTCCCTCAGCCTCCTCTTCTCCAGGCTAAATACTCCCAGTTCCCTCAGCTGCTCCTCCCCAGCTCTGTTCTCCAGACCCTTCAGCAGCTTCATTGCACCTCTCTGGACACACTCCAGCACCTCAAGGTCGAATCTTCCCCATCGCTCACTCCTCAGCCAGACAGCTCTGACAGGTTGTTCTTTCTAACTTTCACTCCCTGAGCAGCCCAGTTAGCAGCCAGAGCAACTCAGGAAACCTGTTTTGTCCCTCCATATACTTCCTGGGTGGTTGGTTTCCTTCTTTTGTGTGTGTGTGGCTCACAGATGTGGTAATTTCTCACAGTGTGAAAGCTGAGTTCCCATTGAGGTTACAACTCCTCCAGCCCCAGCTCTTCAAGTGCCTTAATATTCTTGAAGATACCTTGCTTCTAAAATTACACACTTGAACTCCTCTTCCCCTTCTTGTTTTGCCTTTCAGAGTGCCAAATTGTCACCAATTTAAAGGTGACCCAATTATTTTCTTCTTCCCTCATCCTGCTTGCTCACCAGAAGTGTGGATCAGCAACTTTTCCCCTCTGAGTTCTCTTCCTTAGGTAGGAGAACAAATCACTGCTGGTGTGCAGGAGCTAATACTGAAGTTATTTCTTCTGCTTAAGACCTGGGCTGGATATATATGGGCTTCATGAGGCTCTGAAGTGAGACTTGGAAAAGGTTTGCCTTAACCTTTGACCAAACCAGAGATTCATAAAGCCCCAATACCCAGAAAGGAAGAACCAGCAGATCAAATCAAATGCCTAAGTAATTGGTTTTGAGAGACCTGAGCTGAAACATTCCAGGAATGTATTTTTCTCATAACAAAAAAGGGCCAATGGAAATAAATAAAAAACAATAAAAAAGGCAAAAATGAAAAAAAAAAAAAAGGGAGGCAATATGGGGAATAAAGCACTTTCCAAGTACAATGTGTTAGAGAAAATAGCTTTTGGTTATGTCCTTATTGAAAGAGTAAAGATACTTCCTTGGGAAAAAAAAAAGCAGCAAAGTTTGCTATGAAAACAGAGTCTTTGATGAGGAGGGATCCAAGGTGCAGTGTGGGACAGGAGGGATTTCTGCAGACAGATCCAAGGTGCAGTGTGGGACAGGAGGGATTTCTGCAGACAGATCCAAGGTGCAGTGTGGGACAGGAGGGATTTCTGCAGACAGATCCAAGGGTGCACTTTCTCCA
>VXBD01002093.1:49615-62326 GCA_013399975.1 Indicator maculatus | reverse complement strand
ACAGGAGGGATTTCTGCAGACAGATCCAAGGTGCAGTGTGGGACAGGAGGGATTTCTGCAGACAGATCCAAGGTGCAGTGTGGGACAGGAGGGATTTCTGCAGACAGATCCAAGGTGCAGTGTGGCACAGGAGGGATTTCTGCAGACTTGATCCAAGGTGCACTTTCTCCAGCAGGTCTCTGTCTTCTTGAACTGGGGAGCCCAAAACTGGATGCAGTACTCTAGGTGTGGTCTCAGCAGGGCAGAGTAGAGGGTGAGAAGAACCTCCCTAGCCCTGCTGGCCAAAATTTTCTTGCTGCACCCATTGGTTCTCTTGGCTACAAGGGCACTTTCCTGTCGCAGAAGTAAAAGTGGATCTCAGTAGCACATTTCATTGTTGAGTTCTGTATAAATTTGCTTGTTCCTATGGGAGATGATCTCTGTGTGTGAACATTTCCATACATGTGTTTTTCTCAGTGTATATATAATCAAGTGCACATGCCTTTGTGTTTGCTGCTACAGTGACAGACTTCTCATCAGCTCCTTTTCTATCAAAGCACATCTGTAAACATTTCAGACAGATAGGAATTAACATTGAGTTGATCTTCTCCTGGCTTCCATGGCTGAAGGTTCTGCTTCTCTTTGCTTGGAGGTCATACCTGGTGTCTTGTCTCCTTTCACAGCTCTTTTCCTCCTCCCCTGCATTTTCCAGCCCCAATGGACCAAGGTGTGGGACAGTCAGAGCTCTGTCATTGAGAGAGAAGCTGTAAAGATAACAGAAGTCTTTAGGAACTGCAGCTGCATTAATATGAAACAAATATTTGCACAGGCAAAGAGATTGAACAGGTTGAACAAGGTGATGTGAGCACACCTTTGGTGAGTCTGTGAGTAGCAGCAGGTGTGGGAGCAGGGCAGCAATGCACCTCTCAAATCCTTTTGTTCTTCACCTTTTCAACCTCATCTGCTACTGAATCTATTACAGTTGTGAGCTGAAGGATTCTCTTTATCACCTGCAGTCATTAGGAAACGCTGGATGAGTTTCAAAGTCCTTTGTTTTTGTTTAAAGTGAGCATTGATGTTGGTTCTGAGCTACATTCAGCCTCTAGTGTGGATGATCTCTTTTTGCCCTTCTGGATATAATGCTCTGGGTTTTTGTTTTTGTTTTCTTGCTATTTTCCTCCTTCTCTTAAAATTTCACAGAATCACAGAATGTTAGGGGCTGGAAGGGACCTTGAAAACTCATCCAGTCCAAACCCCCCTGCCAGAGCAGGGTCACCTAGAGCAGGTCACACAGGAACACATCCAGGCAGGTCTTGAATATCTCCAGAGAGGGAGACTCCACAACCCCCCTGGGCAGCCTGTTCCAGGGCTCTGTCACCCTCATAGAGAAAAATTCTTCCTCCTGTTTCCATGGAACTTCCTATACCTCAGCTTCCACCACTGCCCCTTGTGCTGTCATTGGGCATCACCCAGCAGAGCCTGGCTCCAGCCTCTGGGCACTCACCCTGCACATGAATGAGGTCACCTCTCAGGCTCTTCCTCTCCAAGCTACAGAGCCCTCATCTCCCTCAGGCTCTCCTCATAAGGAATATGTTCCACTCCTTTAATCATCTTTGTGGCTCTGTGCTGGACTCTTAGCAGTTCCCTGACGTCCCTCTTGACCTGAGGGACCCAGAACTGGACAAAATACTCCAGATGCAGCCTCACCAGGGCAGAGTCCTGTGTCCCACTCCAGCAGCTGTAGCTTGGTGCTACTGAAGCAGCTGGCTTGGTTGATGGGACTCAAGGTGATAACAGAGCTTTGCCACCTGCTCTAGTTTGGTGCAGTCTATAATCCTATGCTCTGCCTTACCAATTAGGGGTCACTTCCAACCCTAACTTGTGGACACAGGAGAAGTTCTTGCCAAACAATTCTCTCTTGCAGGAGGTCAAGATACATGTGTGGGTGTTTTAGCTTAAAAGATTGGAGAGCATCAAGAAAGTGTAGCCAGCAGGTTGAGAGAGGTTCCCTGAACCACTCCTGGAATGCTGTGTTCAGTTTTGTGCTACCCAATTCAGGAGGGACAGAGACCTTCTGGAGAGAGTCCAGCAGAGGGCTATGAGGATGAAGGGACTTGAACATCTCTCATATGAAGAAAGACCTGAGGCTGTTTAGTCTTGAAAAGGCTGAGAGAGGATCTTATTAACATCTGTAAATATATGAGGGGTGGTGCCCTGTGATAGGACATAAACTGGAACCCAGGAGGTTCCACCTCAAGATGAGGAAAGACCTCTTTGGTGTGAGGGTGCTGGAGCCCTGGAGCAGGCTGCCCAGAGAGGTTGTGGACTCTCCTTCTCTGGAGACTTTCAGGAGTCATCTGGATGTATTCCTGTGTCACATGTCCTAAGTGATCCTCCTTTGGCAGGAGCATTGGACTTGATCTCTGGAGGTCCCTTCCAACCTCTACCATTCTATGATTCCATGATAATTAGTTGTTGCCTCTTTCTCCTGATTTTCTTTTTTTTCCCCCTGAAGTCTGTGAGTTGCCTTTGTTTGAAAACACAGTTAAAAGGGAAAAAAGAAATCATTTGGTTTGTTAACATTTGATGCACCTTGCTGCTTTGTGCACAGGGACTTGCTGAATTAGTATAAATAGGGCACCTTTTAATTCTCTATTTTTTTTTTTTTGCTCTCCTGTGAGACACCACCACACATTCCAGTGGAGTTACATCAGTAAATAACCTTGCAAACAAGTCACTCCTGTGCATCAATCCCATGCACAGGATGGATATGTGTTAGGTAGTAAATATTGGACAGAATAGTGTCCACAGGGCATTTTGAAGCAGGAAAAAGGGGAGGCTGGGGGTGGAGAGAGTGGGGTGGGGAGAGTGTGTCCCTGTTTGCCCATTTAATGTGGAGCTTTCCGTGTGGAGAAAGCTTCCCTTGTTTTAAACTTCACTTCTTCGCTCAGACAGTGGAGAAGCAGAATGAGCTGAGCAGAACAGATAACATTTGGGTAGACACAGGCTGCAGAGAGCTGTGTGCTGGCCAGCATTTGTTCTGTGGCTGTAACTGGGCTACCAGAGGCATGGGGTTTTGTGCAAAATCAGGCTGTGTTTAACCCCTCCCGAGCTGGGAGGCACTGCGGCTCCCCGAAGCCCAGGACGATTTGCGCTGCCTTCGCCATGTCCGGTTGAAGCGGCCCCCGGCGCGCTGAGGAGAATGGAGCTTCCTGCTGGAGCAGCTGTTAAACCATATGTCCTGGCACCTGGCTGGGGTGCTGAGAGCTGCAGCACTAATGACTCCATCCATCACTGCAGAGCTTTGCATTAGGGCAGCCTCGGATTAGGGCAAGCGGCTTGGCGGGGCTCGGCGGGCGGCTGTGCGGTGCTGCGCTCCGTGCCCAGCCCCTTCCAGCTGGCACAGCTCACGGTCAGAGCAGGGACCTCGGCCCTGGGAAGGTGTCCTGGGTGCCTGCTGGTGCAGTGTGGGTTCATAGGATCATAGGATGTTAGGGCTTGGAAGGGACCTCTGGAGATCGTTGACTCCAACCCCCCTGCCAGAGCAGGACCATAGGATCCAGCACAGGTCACACAGGAACACATCCAGACAGGGCTGGAAAGGCTCCAGAGAAGGAGACTCCACAACCTCTCTGGGCAGCCTGCTCCAGGGCTCTGTGACCCTCACAGTGCAGAAGTTCCTTCTCATGTTGAGGTGGAACCTCCTGTGCTCTAATTCATATCCATTACCCTTTTCCCTATCCCGGGTGCAAGTGAGCAGAGCCTGTCCCTCTTGACCCCCAGCCCTCAGATATTTATAGACATTTATTAAATCCCCTCTCAGTCTTCTCTTCTCCAGATTAAGCAGCCCCAGGGCTCTCAGCCTCTCCTCACAGGGCACATGCTCCAGTCCCTTCAGCATCCTGGTAGCTGTTGTTGCCATCCCAGCCTGTGGCCAGCATGCTGCCAAGCTGCCAGCAGGAGCTGTGGCTGACTGCCGCTCTGTTGCGAGCTGCCAGGGCTCCCTGCCCCTCCTGCCATGGCAGCCTCCATGCCACCTGATGCTGCCCCTCTCCCTGCCAGAGGACATCTCAGAATCACAGAAATGCCTGGATTGGAAAAGACCTTTGAGATCATCAAGTCCAATCCTTAGCCTAACGCTCCCCAGTCCTTGACTAAGCCATATCCCTCAGCACTGCATCTGCACGACTCTTGAACACCTCCAGGGATGGGGACTCCTCCACCTGCCTGGACAGCCTCTTCCAATGCCTGAGAACACTTTCAGTGACAAAAGTCTTCCTAATATCCAACATAAACTTCCCTAGGGGCAGCCTGAGGCCGTTTGCTCTCATCCTGTGACTTGTTACATGGTTGAACAGACCAACCCCCACCTGGCTCCAGCCTCCTCTCATGGAGCTGTAGAGAGCAATGAGGTCTCCCCTCAGCCTCCTCTTCTCCAGACTAAACACCCCCAGTTCCCTCAGCTGCTCCTCCCCAGCCCTGTTCTCCAGATGCTTCCTCAGCTTTGTTGCCCTTTTCTGGAGATGCTCCAGCACCTCAGTGTCCTTCTTGGAGTGAGTGGTCTGAAACTCAACCCAGTAGACATGGTGTCACCTCAGCAGTGCTGACACTGATGGTCAGTGACCATCAGTTCTTCCTGATTGAACAGCAGAGAACTAAAGTAATTGCTTGAGAGAAATAATTGAATAATTGGAAAGTAAAATGGAAATTGCTGTAAAAACAGTGGACTCAGGCTGACCTCCCAGTGGTGCCAGCTGTTAATGGAGGCTGAATGAGGGTCTGCCCAGTGGCCTGGACTTGAAGCACTGGCCATAACATAGAATCATTAAGGTTGGAAAAGACCTCTAAGTTTCTGAAGTCCAACCAGCAACCCAACATATCCACAGCCATTAAGCCATGTCCAAAAGTGCCACAGCCAAATGTTTCTTAACACCTCTAGGGATGGTTACTCCACCACCTCCCTGGGCAGCCTCTTCCAATCCCTGAC
This sequence comes from Indicator maculatus, assembly GCA_013399975.1. Taxonomy (NCBI): domain Eukaryota; kingdom Metazoa; phylum Chordata; class Aves; order Piciformes; family Indicatoridae; genus Indicator; species Indicator maculatus. The sequence continues at coordinate 57,360 of VXBD01002093.1, read as the reverse complement.
CACTCTTGCAACAAAGATTTTTACTGGTCTCCAACCTAACCCTTCCCTGGCACAATTCCAGGCCACTTCCTCTCCTTCTATCACCTGAGACTAGGGAGAAGAGCCCAACTCCCCCCTCACTGCAGCCTCCTTTCATGGAGTTGTAGAGAGCAATGAGGTCTCTCCTCAGGCTCCTCTTCTCCAGGCCAAACACCCCCAGTTCCTTCAGCTGCTCCTCCCCAGCCTTGTTCTCCAAACTGCTCACCAGCTCCGTTCCCCTTGTCAGGCCCCACCCCAGCACCTCAGTGTCTTGTGGTAGGGAGCCCAAAACTGAACCCAGTATTGAAGTGCAGCCTCACCAAGTATGAAGAGCTGCTTTGAGGTGATTTATCAAGCCCCTTCTTCATGACTTGACCTATAGTTTCTTCTCCAGCTGCTGACTCTGACGTGGTTGTAAAGAAGATTCAGCAATGAAAACTGCAGCATTTAGAACTTCTCGTTTCAGATTCTCCTTGAAACTTGTTTCAGAAGGTGGTGGGTTTTTTTTCCCCTGTCCTTTCCCTCTGCATTCACCTTTGATGCTATCTGTGTTACTTAACCCTGTCTGAACCATTCTCCCTCTCTCCCCCCTTGGATAAATGTGGCAGTTCTCCTTGGGTGCCCGGTCATGTTAGGTTTCAGCAACATGAAATACTCTAATCCTCCTGCTTTTAATTTGCTTCTGCCCCACTTAACTAAGTCCTCCAGCCTGTGGAGCTACCACTCAGGTAGCTCACAGGACAGCCTTTGGGGTTGTCATCCCTCTGGATCTTCCCTAAGACTGCTGCTGCTGCGTGTTCTGCAATACAGTTAAAGGAATTGGGTCTTGATTCTTTTTCTTTACTCTATTTTCATCCCTTTTGGAAATTTCTCTCCCTTAATTGGCAGTTTCTGACTGGGCCAGGAAATCTAAATGTTTGCAGAATAGAATTGTCCCTTAAAATTTAAGTGCTGAAATTCACCAGGGCAAAATGTTGCATCTCAGTCCCAAGAGTTTGGGGATTTTGTTGTGGGGTTTTTTTGTTTGTTTTGTTTTGTTGTTGTGTTTGTTTGTTTGTTTTGGTTTGGTTGAGTTTGTTTTTTTTTTATTGGTCTGTTAAGTGTTTGCTACATTTTGTGAGAAACTAATAATTCACATTTTTTGTTCAGGGTTCTTAAAGCCAGCATTTGTTTCTCTCTTCATTTTTCAGTCTCCTAGCAAAAAAAAAAAAAGTAGATTAGGAGAAGAAAATGCAGTTGTTAATCAGCAGTTGCCATCATTCTTTGAAGGTTGCCCAGAGCAGAGAAGGGTTGTAAATGAGGGGAGATGGGGAAAAAAGTAAACAAACTGTGTCAACAGCTTGGCAATAGAATGGAGAGATGGTCCTGGTGTGATGGAGATCTAAGCTGAGATCTGGACCCATCTAGTTGCCAGCAGTGTTTGGAGCACAATTCTTATAGCTGAGAACTGATAGATTTCTCAAGCAGCAGTGCTTAGGAGCCCTCAGAAGAATTAGAATCACAGAGTTGTCAGGGTTGGAAGGGACCTCAAGGATCATCCAGTTCCAACCCCCCTTGGAAGTGTTTAAAATAAAACTGGGTGAGGCACTCTGTGCCGTGGTTTAGTTGATCAGATGGTATTGGGTGATATGTTGGACTTGATGGTCTCAAAGGTCTTTTCCAACCTGGTTGATTCTGTGTGAAAAAGAAAACCAACAAGAAGACCCCAAAAAACCAAGAACACCACCAAAAAAACTTCTCCAACAGCAGCAAAAACAACACAAACCCCACTGCCTTCAAGAGCTATAGCATGCTGGAAAGCTTCTATTTTATCTTATATCTGTTTCATTTTATATTCTATTTATTTTCTATTTTATTTCTATTATGTTTATTTTATAGATTTTTTTTTGTGTGTGTCTGTGTTAGATTAAACTCAAAACAAGAGTTGTTTGATTTTTTTTTTCTTTTTTTAAGAGAAAGCAAATGTTCTTTTTGTTTGTGTAGTGGAATGATCAGGGATGTTGTAGTTTGGCTTTTGCTGCTTTGCTGCTGGTGGATTTCATTACAGTGAAATGAATTAGGGTTGCCACCTCTGAAGGGCCAGATGGCTCACAACAAGATTACCTCATGAGGACTTTTGCTTTCTTCAGTTGGAAGTTCAGTGACTTGTCAGAGAGACTCAGCTGCTGCAAAGTGGGCAGGTTTGAATTCAAGGAATCATAGAATTATTCAGGTTGGAGAAGACCCCAACCATTAATCCTACTCCATAAGGTTCACCCCTAAACCATGTCTCCAAGCACCACATTTAAATGACCTTTAAACACATCCAGGGTTGGTGACTCAACCACCTCCCTGGGCTGCTCTGACCACTCCTTCTGTGAAGTTTTTCCTGATGTCCAGTCTGAACCTGCCCTGCTGCAGTCTGAGGTTGTTCCCCCTTGTTCTGTCACTAATGACCTGTGAGAAGAGACCAGCACCAATCTCTCCACAACCTCCTTTCAGGTAGTTGCAGACAGCAATGAGGTCTCTCCTCAGCCTTCTCTTTTTCAAACTAACCATCCCCAGCTCCTTCAGTTGCTCTTCATCAGAATTATTCTCCAGACCCTTCCCCAGCTTTGTTGCCCTCCTCTGCTCTCAGTCCAGCACTTCCACATCTCTCTTGTACTGAGGTGCCCAAAACTGGACACACCACTTGAGGTGTGGCCTCACCAGAGCTGAGTACAGGGGGAAGTTACAGCACTGCATGCAACCAGGATGGCTAAGAGGAATCTTGGGCTGTTCTGTGCTGCAGAGCAGTGTGCAGGTAAGAACTTGGCTTGTCAGGGGTAGTCAAGATCTTCAGCAGGTGTTTGCATGTGTGGCTTCTTCTTCTAATAAATGAACTTGTATCATGGAATCACAGGATGCACCAGGTTGGAAGGGACCCTCAGCAGTTATCTTGTCCAACCCTCTGCAGCCAGCAGGGATACTTACAACTAGAGCAGGTTGCTCAGGGCCCAATCAAATCTGACCTTGAATGTCTGCAGGGATGGGGACTCAACCACATCCCTGAGCAACCTGTTCCAGTATTTCACCACCCTTGTAGTAAAAAACTTCATCCTAATGGCCAACCTAAATCTCCCCTGCTCCAGTTCCAAACCATTGCCCCTCATCCTATCACTTCAAGCCCTTCTGAACAGTCCCTCCCCAGCCTTCAGATATTGAAATGCAGCTTTAAGGTCTCCCTTCTATTCTCCAGGCAGAACAGCCCCAACTCTCTCAGTCTGTCCTCACAGAAGAGATGCTCCATCCCTCTGATCATCTTTGTGGCCTCCTCTGGACCCTGTCCATCAGGTTCTATGTCCTTCTTGTGTTTGGGGTCCCATAGCTGGACACAGTGTTCCAGGTGAGGTCTCACCAGAGCAGAGCAGAGTGGCAGAACCACCTCTCCTGACCTGCTGGCCATGCTGCTTTTGATAGGGTTCACTTCTTTTGATACAGTTCATTGCAAAGTAGAATCANTCTGATCATCTTTGTGGCTTCCTCTGGACCCTGTCCATCAGGTCTATGTCCTTCTTGTGTTTGGGGTCCCATAGCTGGACACAGTGTTCCAGGTGAGGTCTCACCAGAGCAGAGCAGAGTGGCAGAACCACCTCTCCTGACCTGCTGGCCATGCTGCTTTTGATAGGGTTCACTTCTTTTGATACAGTTCATTGCAAAGTAGAATCATAGAATTGTTAGGGTTGGAAGGGACCTCAAGGATCATCCAGTTCCAACCCCCCTGCCATGGGCAGGGACACCTCACACCACAGCAGGTTGCTCACAGCCACATCCAGCCTGGCTGCAAAAACCTCCAGGGATGAGGCTTCCACCACCTCCCTGGGCAACCTGTGCCAGTGTCTCACCACCCTCATGGTGTAAAATTTCTCTTCCCTACATTCTTAATCTGGCTTCCTGTGCATGCAGGGAGATCAGTAAGTTGTATTAATTTCCTACTAGAAGAAAAGCTTCACTGGATGCTTCCTATTAAAAATCAAACAAAAAAAAAAAAGTGCTGCTTCAGCTTCTTGTGTCAGGCAGACGTTGGAAGAGGCTGCCCAGGAAGGTGGTGGAGTCCCTATCCCTGGAGGTGTTCAAGAAATGTGTGGCCATGGCACTTGGGGACATGATTTAGTGGCAATGGTGGTGTTGGGTTGATGGTTGGACTGGATGATCTTTTCCAACTGGAACAATTCTATGATTTATACTGAGAAGAAGATAGATCTATTTAGGCATAGTATTGAAACTGTACCTCCAATTTATATTCTGCATGGAAAAAAAAGAACACCCAACCAAACAAACAATATAATTCTTAGTCTTCAATCATGTATTTGTGAATTAAACTGACAGAAAATTTTGGGGGGGAAAAATCCACTTGTTCTCTCATTTGCATCAATTTAGGTGGGGAAAAACAATGAAATACTTTTTTATCCTAGAATTGTTTCAGTTAGACAAGACCTCTAAGATAAAGCATGACAGCTGTTTCTCCTCCCTTATGATAAATAGCTGTCATGCTTTATTAAGTTTCTGGCATGTTTAATAAGTTTTTTTAAAAAAAATCTTTTGAAGAAAGAATAGAAAAGGATCCAATAAAAATAATGATGAAGCTAATTTCTTTAGGTTTTTCTTCATTTGGAAATGGTCTCCTAAATGCTGTGGGTGCTGGAAACTGGCAGGCAGGACCATGCAGGTAGAATTTAAAGGATGGGGACCTGTCTGGTTTGCTCCTCTCACATTGTTTTAGTTCTCCCAGAGCATCACAAGTTATTGCTGACATTATCTTAATCACATTCAACCTTTATTCCCTCTTGCAAGATAAGGCACTTCATACAAGGAGTCAAAAAGGAACATTTTGCAGGATATTTACAAATTCCATTTGTTTCCTTGGGGCACAAAGGGCTGCTGAGGGCACCCCTCCAGCCTTTCTCTTCTCCAGGGGAGTTTTTGTTGCACCCAAGCTCCTTGGACAGTCTCTTGGATCATGCCCTGCTCTCCACACAAGTCCTGCCCTCTCCTCAACTCCTCCATGATCATGGGTACCCTTTGGTGATGCTAATCCATAGGGAGGGAGTATGTTGTCCAGGAAGGGGTTTTGTGTAATTCCAAGTCAGTTTTCTGCATGAGCTCAGGAGTGAAGGCGAGAAGGGAGTGAGCAGGGGCCAGCTGGGGTGGCTGCTGCTGCCAGAGTCATCTGTGTGTCACTCCAGCTGAAGTGTTGACATCTTCTGATCTCTGGAGGCACCCCAGCATCCAGCTGAGAGCCTGAGAAGGCAACTAGACTTGACCTTAATTATTAGCAGTGCAGCAAATGTAGTTTGAGGTGCTTACACTGAGGAAGGCACAGGGATGTGTAAGGTTGAGCTGTCCAGGCTGATAAAAATCACTGTTATGGGGAAAAAACAACAACAAAACAAAGAGTTCAGGAAAATTTGGAGGGAGCATCAACACAGAAAGGTGTTCAAGAGGGGATTGGAGGTGGCACTTGGTGCCATGGTTTAGATAGGCATGAGGTGTAGGGGGACAGGTTGGACTCCATGATCTTTGAGGTCTCTTCCAACCTTCTTGATTCTATGATTCTATGATATCTTACTTCTGCTCACCCAACAAGAGCGAAAATGACACTTTTCAACCTGAGAAGTTGAGAGACAAATGGAGATAGGTTTTACTTTTGCATTTGCACAGTAGAAATTGACCTTTTGTTGGGGTTTGGTTGGTTGCTTGGTTGGTTGTTTTTTTTTTTTTTTTTGTCCTCTCTATAGCTACTTGAAGGGAGGTTGTTGCCAAGTGAGTGTTGGCTGCTTCTCCCAAGTAACTGGTGATAGAATGAGAGGGAATGGCCTCAAGCTGCACCAGGGGAGGTTTAGGCTGGACATTCAATGGTTGGACTTGATGATCTGAGAGGTCTTTTCCAACCAAACCAATTCTGTGATCAGGAGAAGTCATTTCACTTGAAAAACCTTTCAGGCATTGGACCAGGCTGTCCAGGGAGGTGGTGGAGTCACCATCCCTGGAGGTGTTCTAAAAGCTGTGCAGTGTTTGCTGCTTGGGGGATATGGCTTAGTGGTGGACTTGGTAGAGTAGGGTTAGTGGTTGGACTGGGTGATCCTGAAGGTCTTGTCCAACCTAAATTATTCTAGGAGTCTAATAAGTTACATAAGATGTTGGGGGTTAGATGCCTCTGGTTCCATTCAGGTTCTGCAACATGCATTGAAATTTAATTCTATGTTTATTAAGTGCTTGCCTGCTTTCACAAGACAGGAAAGAGAAGCTCAGGGCTAATTCTTAATTTGCCTAGGGTTGGGGTTTTTTAAGCTGTGCAGGCTTCACTGTTGGCTTTGGTTAAAATATAGATGGTCTCAATTAACTGCCTTAAAAAAATATTAATGAAATCATGTTGCTATCAAATTAAAAAGAGCCTTGAAGTCATAGAGACCTATTCAAAGTCATAATTTTAAATGCTTGGAATGCCAGGTTTGAGGACATTTTTCCACATGCTTAAGTATCTTAAATGCCAGATTTAAGGCCCTTCCCCCACATGCTTATATGTCTTCTAATCAAGTGTTTCCAGAGCATAGCTCTTTGTGAAGCCCAGACTTATTTTCACCAAAAGGAGGAGAACTGCCTGGTGGTGACCTCTCCTAAATGAACAATTCAGGGTTATCAAACCAGACAGCAAGGGACTGGAGGAACCAAGGATCTCACCGGGTACAGCCATTACCTATTAGTATAACTCCACATTAATTTGAAATTGAATTTTTAAAACCTAATTGAGCAGCATTTGCAAGCTCTGTTCAGTGTGAGCAGGACATAAATTGAAACAGTATGTACCAGGAGGCTGTCTAATAAGCAGAGCTCTGCTGCCTTTCTTTCCTCTCCTTTAAAATCAGTGGTAATGCCCTGACGTGAAAAAGAATTTAATTAAGGGATCGTGGCAGTGCAGCTGAACTCTGACTGGTTGATGGCTCACTGGTGCAAGGGATGTGCACTGGGAGGAGGGCAGGGGGATTGTGTTTCAAGAGTCATTTTTCAAGTGAGGACTCTCTGCTGTTTGAGCTTTTCATCATTTTGATGACAGGGGAATATTTTAATGGCTAAGCTGTACATGAAGATGGGATGGTGCAGTTGGGCTCCCAAGAAACACATCCTGACAGAGGGGAAATTTGAGCAACTACTCAGAGCTTTGTGAGATAACGTGGTAGGATGATGTAAGCAGAGAAGAACATCCTTTGGAGCTGGAGTTTGGTATTGGAGTGGAACTCTAAGAAGAAGTAAGGGGGTTTAATTGTGGTTGAGGCCCCATCCCTGCAGATATTCAGAGTCAGGCTTGACACAGCTCTGGGCAACCTGATCTAGTGGAGGATGTCCCTGCTGAATGCAGAGGGGGTTGGACTGGATGACCTTTGGAGGTCCCTGCCAACCCAGACCATTCTATGAATCTAGCATTAATATAATGTTTATTTTCTTGCTTTGAACAAGAAAGAGTTGGGTGTGAGGGATGTCAGAAGCATCTTCTCAGCAAGTGACACCTTTCACTCTGCTGTTGAAGCCTACCTCAAGGCTCAGCATGACTGACATGATGGATACAAAATGGAAATCAGGAGGTTCCACCTCAGCATGAGGAGAACCAATTTTATTGTGAGGGCACTGGAGGCCTGGAGCAGGCTGCCCAGAGAGGTTGTGGAGTCTCCTTCTCTGGAGGCTTTCCAGACCCACCTGGATGTGTTCCTGTG
>VXBD01002093.1:21259-43651 GCA_013399975.1 Indicator maculatus | reverse complement strand
ATAGAGATAAAGAAAGAGAGAGATAAGAGAGAGAGACAGAGATAGAGATGAGATAGAGATGAGAGAGACAGAAGAGAGAGAGAGATAGAGAGATTAGAGAGACATATAAAGAAATAGAGATAGAGATAAGAGAGAGACATATAAAGAAATAGAGACACAGAAATGGAGATAAAGAAATAGAGACAGAGAGAAATAGAGATAAAGAAATAGAGAGAGGTAAGAGAGAGTCAGAGATGAAATAGAGATGAGAGAGAGAGACAGAGAGAGATAAATAGAGAGACAGAAGAGAGAGAGAGATAGAGAGATAGAGATATAGAGAGAGAAATAAGAGAGACAAAGAAATAGAGATGAGAGAGAGAGAGGTAAGAGAGAGACAGAGATAAAGAAATAGAGATGAGAGAGAGAGAGGTAAGAGAGAGACAGAGATAAAGAAATAGAGATGAGAGAGAGAGAGGTAAGAGAGAGACAGAGATAAAGAAATAGAGATTAAAGAAATAGAGGTAAGAGAGAAACAGAGATAAAGAAATAGAGATGAGAGAGAGAGAGGTAAGAGAGAGACAGATAAAGAAATAGAGATTAAGAAATAGAGAGATAAGGGAGAGACAAAGAAATAGAGATGAGAGAGATGTAAGAGAGAGACAGAGATAAAGAAATAGAGATAAAGAAATAGAGAGATAAGGGAGAGACAGAGATAGAGATGAAATAGAGAGAGAGATGAGAGAAAGAAATAGAGAGACAAAGGAGAGATACAGAGAGATAAAGAAATAGAGAGAGATAAGAGAGACAGAGTTAAAGAAATAGAGATAGAGATAAGAGAGAGATAAGAAAGAGAGAGAGAGATGGTAAATATAGATGATATATGAGTGTGTATAATTAGATCTATTTTTTATATCTATATATCTATATTTATATATATATATAATTAATGCATCCAGCTCTGGAGCCCTCAACACAGGAAGAACATGGACCTGATAGAGTGGGTCCAGAGGAGGGCCACAAAGATGGTCAAAGGGCTAGAGCATGCCTCCTATGAGGACAGGCTGAGGGAGCTGGGGTTGTTTAGCCTGGAGAAGAGAAGGCTTCAGGGAGACCTAACAGAAACCTTCCAGTACCTGAAGGGGGCTACAAGAAGGCTGCAGAGGGACTGTTTACAAAGGCCTGCAGTGATAGGGCAAGGAGTAATGGTTTGAAATGAGAGAAGAAATGGTGAGAGACCTTGAGCACAAGCCCTGTGAGGAGAGGCTGAGGGAGCTGGGGGTGTTTAGCCTGGAGAACAGGAGGCTCAGGGCAGACCTCATTGCTGTCTACAACTACCTGAAGGGAGGTTGTAGCCAGGAGGGGTTTGGTCTCTTCTCCCAGGCAACCAGCAGCAGAACAAGAGGACACAGTCTCAAGCTGTGCCAGGGGAGGTTTAGGCTGGAGGTGTGGAGAAAGTTCTTCCCAGAGAGAGTGGTTGGCCATTGGAATGGGCTGCCCAGGGAGGTGGTGGAGTCACCATCCCTGGAGGTGTTCAAGAGGGGATTGGAGGTGGCACTTGGTGCCATGGTTTAGATAGTCATGAGGTGTGGGGTGACAGGTTGGACTCCATGATCTTTGAGGTCTCTTCCAACCTTCTTGATTCTATGATTCTAAAAGGAGATATAGATTGGGTACTAGCAACAAGTTCTTCACCATGAGGGTGGTGGAACTGTAGAATAGGTTGCCTAGGGAGGTAGTCGAGGCCTCATCCCTGGAGATATTCAATGTGAGGCTCAGTGAGGCTCTGAGCAACCTGGTCTGGTGGAGGATGTCCTTGCTGACTGCAGGGGGGTTGGAGTAGATGAGCTTTGGACATCCCTTCCAACCCAACCCATGCATGGATTCTAATATATACATACATATATATGTATATGTATGTATATAATCGGATAGAGAGACAGAGATATATAATTTAAAAAAAAAGAAAAATATTAATCTTCTAAAAACATTTTCATCTATTTGACATCGTGGTAGAAAACAAAGATTTATGCTTTAGAGTAGGATTTATTGCTTGCTGTTCTATTTGAAAAGCAATATAGAGTAATACATTTTCTTGTTTGTCTGGATAACTACTAAATAAATCTTGTTAGCCAAAAAAGCATCCCCTTAGGGATCAGCTAGCCTGGTGTTAAAACTGGACTGAAAATTAACCATAATGACAGGTCCTATATCTCAGTGGCACTTTAAAGCTGACATCCTGCTACATGGATACGAAAGATGATAATTTTAAAGGAAATTTTTGGGCCACTGATACGAATTGCCTTTAATAAGAGCTGGCATAGTATTGCCCATTGTCAAAGATGACCCAGGGGGAAGAGTTTATTAGTGCATTTCCTTCTAAACTGGAAGTGACAGGGCATGCTTGGGGCCCTTTTGTTGCTGTTTGTAGCAAATGAAAATTTCACTGCAGAATTCTCATGCTGAAGAGTATTGATCTGTGTGTTTTCACAGCCAGAGGAGGGGCAAGGGGGGAAGCCTCTGTGAAACACAATTTGCTGGGTTGTGGCTGTAGTATTGCTTCCAGATCCCTTTGAGTAATGATAAGGTCTTTGGTTTGTAGAAGCCAAACTTCATTCACAGCACTGGTTGGTAGAGGATGAGGGGTGAGGAGCACAAGTTGGTGCCCCGTAGCTCAAAAGAGAGTCATAGAATCACAGAGTTGGAAGGGACCTCTGGAGATCAAGTCCAGCCCCTTGACAGAGCAGGTTCATCTGGATCAGCTTGCACAGGATCACATCCAGGTGGGTCCTGAAAGCCTCCAGAGAAGGAGACTCCACAACCTTTCTGGGCAGCCTGCTCCAGTATCCTCCAAGTGAAGCTTTTCCTTATGTTTAAGAGAAAAGTGGAAGCTTAGCTATGTGGCCAAGGTCCTTACATGCTCCACATCCACACAGGTGGTGGTTCCATAATATAGGTGTAGAGCCCTCTGATACTTTTCTGGTTGACAGTCCATAAGCTTGTCATGGTAATGAACATTTCCAGTTATAGAACTTTCATCACACTGAAACATTTAGACTGGAGATGAGGAAGAAATTCTTTCCAGTGAGGGTGGTGAGACACTGGCACAGGTTGCCCAGGGAGGTTGTGGATGCCTCCTCCCTGAAGGTGTTCAAGGCCAGATTGGATGATGCCTTGAGCAACCTGGACTGGTAGGAGGTGTCCCTGCTCATTGCAGGGGGATTGGAACTGGATGATCTTTAAGGTCCCTTCCAACCTAACTTATTCTATGAACCTATGAATATGTAATTTTTTAACAAGCAGCTGTGTAAACCTTCTCATCCTTCTACTTAACTCCAAGTATGCTCAGCACCACACCACAAAGCAAAACAGTTGTTTTGAGGGGTTGGTGGCAATATAAAGGTTGGCCCAGATGATCCTTGGTGTCCCTTCCAACCTGGCAATTCTGGCAATTACAGGGGCATTGGAACTAGATGATCTTCAAGGTTCCTTCCAACCCAAACCATTCTATGGCTCTGTGATTCTTCTTCTTTACCAGAAGAAAATCTTTCAGTGGAGTTCAAAACTTTTCATAGCTGTAGTTATCTGGGAGGGCTGCTCTACATGTGGAGCCCCTGGGAGGGATAACTCAATTACTCTGATTAATTTTTTGAAGAAAAAAAAAAATCTGACTCTTACAGGATTTATTACTCAGTTATGCCATTTTACCCAAAGCAGCCCCAGTCAGTGGTGTAGTGTCTCACCTTTGCTTAGAGCTGATCTCCAGCTTCCAGCCCAGTGGCTGCCCTGTATTGATGTTTTCACGTGGGTTATGGCATTGCTGATGTTCTTGGATGTGTGTCAAAGCAGCTCTCCCTTCCCTCTTCCTTTTACAGGAATCTTGGTGCTGTCCTTACTGTTAGTTGATTTATTCTCCTCAATAGGTTCATTGGTGCTGTCCTTACTGTTAGTTGATTTATTCTCCTCAATAGGTTCATATGATTAATTCTCTGTTTATATTGTCCCTTGATGGCCCCTAAATTGGCAGTGTCTGGGAAGGTAATTTGAAGTCTACAGGGTTGTCTGCACTGGGACTTGAGGGAGATGCTGGGAGGAACAGTAGCTGTGATATCTAAAGTCAGAGTGAACAAGGACCACAGAATGGTAGGGGTTGGAAGGGACCTCTGCAGATCATTGAGTTCAAACCCCCTGCTAGAGCAGGACCTCCTAGGGCAGGTTGCACAGGAATGCATCCAGATGGGTCCTGAAACTCTCCAGAAGAGGAGACTCCACAACCCCCCTGGGCAGCCTGTTCCAGGGTTCCAGCACCCTCACAGTGAAGAAGTTTCTTCTCACGTTGAGGTGAAACTTCCTGTGTTCCAGTTTGTGTCCATTGCCCTACCACAGGACACCACTGATAAGACCCTGGCCCCTTCTTCTTGACATCCCCCCCTCAGATATTTGTAACCATTGATCTGATCCCCTCTCAGCCTTCTCTTCTCCAGCCTAAACAGCCCCAGGGCTCTCAGCCTTTCCTCATCAGAGAGATGTTTCATCCCTTCAGGATCCCTGCAGCCTCCATTGGACTCTTTCTAGTATATCCCTGTCCCTCTTGAACTGGGGTGCCCAGAACTTGGCACAATNCTTCCTGTGTTCCAGTTTGTGTCCATTGCCCTACCACAGGACACCACTGATAAGAGTCTGGCCCCTTCTTCTTGACATCCCCCCCTCAGATATTTGTAACCATTGATCTGATCCCCTCTCAGCCTTCTCTTCTCCAGCCTAAACAGCCCCAGGGCTCTCAGCCTTTCCTCATCAGAGAGATGTTTCATCCCTTCAGGATCCCTGCAGCCTGCATTGGACTCTTTCTAGTATATCCCTGTCCCTCTTGAACTGGGGTGCCCAGAACTTGGCACAATACTCTCTGGAGACTTTCAAGACCTTTCTGGATGCATTCCTGTGTGACCTGCCCTAGGTGCCTCTGCTCTGGCAGTGGGATTGGACTCGGTGATCTCTGGAGGGCCATTCCAACTCCTACCATTCTGTGATTTGTGAATAAAATCCTTTGCTTTGGCTGCAGTGTACCTGGAAGATCCACAGGAGTGATAAATCGTTAGCTTCTTTTTTTTATTTCCATCAAATAGCAGTTGGTTGCTTCACTAGTCAAAAAAAAACAACAGGAAGAAAAAAAAAAAACAACCCAGAAAGAAAACCACAAAGCCCTCAAATAATATGCTAATTAATTATGCTTTATGTAAAGTGCTTGCAAGCTTTCCAGAGGTTGTTTTCCTTTAAAGTAACTACATGTTAGTAGCAGATTAACTGGTACAAAACTTCATATTATGCTGTGAAAGGCTGCAAAGTCAGGAGGAAGTGGAGTTCATTTTACATAGGGAATCCTACATAGATCAGTTGAAGAAAATCATAGAATCACAGAGTGGTCTGGGTTGGAAGGGACCTCAGAGATCATCTACTCCGAGCTCCCTGCCTTGGGCAGGGACACCTCTCAACTAGACTTGGTTGCCCAAGGACTCATCTACCCTGGCCTTCAAGACCTCCAAGAAGGAGGCATCCACAGACTGTCTGGCCACCTGCTCCAGAGTCTCACCACTCTCATACTGAAGAACTTCTTTGTTAGATCCAGTCTAACCCTGCTCTCCCTCAGCTTCAAACCATTCCCCCTTCTCCTGTCTCTAGACACTGTTAGGAAAAAGTCTCTCTCCAGCCTTCCTGTAGGATTCCTTCAGGTATGGGAAGGCAGCTATGAAGTTCCTCCATTGTCTTTTCTCCTGGCAGAACACCCCCAGCTCCCTCAGCCTATCCTCATAGCAGAGCTTGCTCCAGCCCTTGGATCGTCTTTGTGGCCTCCTCTGGACTCACTCCAGCAGTTCTGTGTCCTTCTTCTGCAGAGGACACCAGAACTGAAGGCAGGATTGGAGGTGGAGGTCTCAGCAGAGCAGAGCCAAGGGGCAGAATCCCCTCTCTTGCCCTGCTGCCCACACTCCTCTTGCTGCAGCCCAGGATCAATGTAGGTTGGTGTTAAAAGCAGAACAATAATGTCTGAACCAAGTGAAGTGTGTGTGTGTGTGGTAATAATCTGGGCATAGCTCTGCCATGTGTCTGGATCTACTAACGTTGTAAGTTCTATTTGAATCATAAATTACAACAAATTTCTATGGTTTTACTAGGTGAATGTAGCTTTTTTGTCATCCAAACCAAACAGCTTTTCTGTGGTGGGGTCAAAGCAAGGGACCTGGCTGCTTCTTGATTTATACTTCCAGTGTGGAATTTTCTTCGCGTCCCTGGTAAATCCAGGGGATACCTTCTCACTCTCTACAACTACCTGAAAGGAATTAGTAGCAAGCCTGGAGCTCGTGTCTTCTCCCTAGTAGCAAGTTTCAGGGTGAGAGCAAATGGCCTCAAGTTGCACCAGGAGAGGTTTAAGCTGGACATTAGAAGAAACATCTTGACTGAAAGGTCAAAGACTGGAACAAGCTGCCCAGGGAGGTGGTTAAATCCTGACCCCTGAAGCTGTTTAGAAAGAGGCAGAGACGTGCTGAGGGACATGGCCTAGCACCACCCTTGGTGAAGTTAGAGAATGGTTGGACTCGAAGATCTTGAAGGTCTTCTCCAACCAAAATGATTCTGTGATTTTTCAGTTGTTGTTAGGAAAGTACAGAGGTGAATCCAAAAAGCAAATAAAGCACTTGTGGAATTACTCTGAAGTTACTCACCTTGAGTAGTGAAATTGCTATTTACCTCTAGAGCTGATGGGAGTCAGTGCAAAGGGAAGAAAGAGGCAAGGAGGAAGCTCTTGGCAGGTGACAAGGAAGGAAGGAAGGAAGGAAGGGGCTTTCCTTGTTTCTTATATCTGTGTTTTATCCAAGGGTAAAAGACATGAGGATCCTTGGCAGTAATGTGATTTTTCTCCTCTTAATTAGAGATGTCTCCAGCCTGCCCCACCACATCAGTGCTGTATTTCACTTGGATAATTTCCTTTCCAGTATCTGCTCTGTCTCAGCATTTATTTAAATCAATGTTTCATTTGAATAGAGCAGCTCAGGATGGGCTGCCTCGCTCTACAAGCCACCGACGGCAGCACGGAGGTTAACAAAATATTTACTCGAGGGTAGGCAAAGTTCCCTTCCCTGCCAACCCTCTCCAGGCTGGGGGAGGGGAGAAAGCCCTGTAGGTTTGACATCTCTGTGTATTGTGCAGGGCTGTTAAAAAAAGTCTGCTGCTGAGTGGGTGCATGGTAATGATGAAAAGGAGAGCATTTGGAATTCAGCATAGACGGGAGGAAATGCAGGGTGTCAGAGCAGCCATATATTAAAGGGAATTTGAATTGGAAACTGAATCCCAACCTGCCACTGGGGGCATTTTGATCATTTTGATTTATTAAACTTTTATAGCAGCATTCAGATGAAGCTGAATTAAAACACTTAGTCTTGGGTGGTTTATGGTACACGAGTCGCCGTGGCGCTGAAGCCTTGCCGTGATCAGTGCAGAGTTAATCCGGGCTTCCTTCTTGTGAATGCAGCTGCACCTGTGTCTGTGCTTTCCTAGGTATTTAAAAACCTGATAGTGTTTCAATACTGAATCACTTAGCAAGAATACAGAGTGAAGCCACCCCTGACATTCATTGCCAGCTGCATTTGAGTGAGTCTTGCTATTAAATTGGAGCTGAGCTGCAGGAACACAAGCTGCAGATAGCTATTCCTGTGCTGGCTTTTGTATGTTGATAAATATACATGGCTTAGAAAAGAGCCAGCTTTGGGAATCCAGCAATGTTTCCTTGGAAATGGGTCATGTTCCTGAAGGCAGAAGGCACTGGTGGTGTAGCATTGCCCTGACCACCTCCTGGCTCCAGCCTTCCCATTGGCAATAACAAGAAATCAATTACCCTCCGAGTGGCACTGCAGGTTAAAGGCATCACAGGTTGACTCCCAGGTTTGCAGCAGGGAGGTGATACTTAGCTGCAAACAGGGAACGAGGCAAAAGATGGATGAGACAGAGTTCAAGGAGCAGTGATGTGAGGGTCCAGCACTATCATTCCAAGCTGTCT
The DNA here is from genome assembly GCA_013399975.1 of Indicator maculatus. Taxonomy (NCBI): domain Eukaryota; kingdom Metazoa; phylum Chordata; class Aves; order Piciformes; family Indicatoridae; genus Indicator; species Indicator maculatus. Next base: position 35,631 of record VXBD01002093.1, on the reverse strand, counting down.
CAGGGACATGATGGATGGTTCCCTGGCAAGAAGCAAGATTGCCAGATGATGAGGGATCCATCTCCAGAGCCGGAGCCCACTGCCTGCTGCCTACTTGTTGACGTCCTGGTGGTATGACGCTTGCTGATGTGTTATGGAGAGCTAAATTACTCTACTCCAGCAGCTAAACTGGTGTGTTGAATTTAGTAACCCAGATTTTTTGGCAGCTGCTAGAAAAGCAAGGAAGCATATCAAACGCTCCTGCACATTGTAAATTTAATTACCTCGTATTTATGCCTCGTACTTGTTGACAGGATCTTGTAAGCTATGCTAATATGGGAGGTAATTTGTTACCTCCAGAAATCACTTTCCATGTGCCTTCTGATCATTATCATGAAACATGATAAATGATCTAGCCCATGAGGTGTAAATGAAAATGAAATGGATAATTGGATTCTATGTCTAAATTGTGGCTGGAATAGTTGTTGCAATTATAATGGAATTTATCTCATTAAAATATGCTTTGCAATGTACTAGTGACCTTTAATCATCTTGGTTGGAGAGAGATTTGAGGATAATTTTGAAGAGATTACAAAAAGTTTGCCTGGAATGGTTTGGATAGAAGTTTTGTGGTGTGGTTTTTCCTTTTTTTTTTTTTTTCCCTGTCCTAAAGAGTTTTAAATATTTGCCTGTTTAATAATTTATAGTGCAGGATTATCCTGCAGTGTTAACTCGTGGAAGATAGTGTGCTTGCAAAATTTGATAGAAAAGGCTGAGAAACCTATCTGCCTCTCCTGAGAAAGAGGGAAGAGGTGAAGAAAGGCAGATTTCTTCCTGCTGAGATCACAGAATGACCGAATGTTAGGGGCTGGAAGGAAACTTGAAAGCTCATCCAGTGCAACCCCCCTGCCAGAGCAGGAGCACCTAGAGCAGATCACACAGGAACACATCCAGGCAGGTCTTGAATATCTCCAGAGAGNCAAGACACAAACAGTTCCCTGAGCTCCTTCTTGACCTAAGGGAACAAGACACAAACAGTTCCCTGAGCTCCTTCTTGACCTAAGGGAACAAGACACAAACAGTTCCCTGAGCTCCTTCTTGACCTAAGGGAACAAGACACAAACAGTTCCCTGAGCTCCTTCTTGACCTAAGGGAACAAGACACAAACAGTTCCCTGAGCTCCTTCTTGACCTAAGGGAACAAGACACAAACAGTTCCCTGAGCTCCTTCTTGACCTAAGGGAACAAGACACAAACAGTTCCCTGAGCTCCTTCTTGACCTAAGGGAACAAGACACAAACAGTTCCCTGAGCTCCTTCTTGACCTAAGGGAACAAGACACAAACAGTTCCCTGAGCTCCTTCTTGACCTAAGGGAACAAGACACAAACAGTTCCCTGAGCTCCTTCTTGACCTAAGGGAACAAGACACAAACAGTTCCCTGAGCTCCTTCTTGACCTAAGGGAACAAGACACAAGCAGTTCCCTGAGCTCCTTCTTGACCCAGAACCAGACACAATATTCCAGGTGCAGCCTCACCAGGGCAGAGTAGAAGGGGAGGAGGACCTCTCTCGACCTACTCACCACAACTCTTCTAATCCACCCCAGGATGCCCTTGGCCTTCCTGGCCACCAGAGCACCTTGCTGGGCAGTGCTGTAGAGGTGCAGTGCTGAGTTTGGATGTGCTGGTTTGCCAGGGAGCTTGGTATTGAGACTGCTTGAGAGCTGCAAACAGGCACCTCTCAGGGGAGGCTTAAGGAGTCTTATTGGCCAGGGGAATGTTTCTGCTCTTCCCTGGGTGTATGCATGTGGCTAAGGACAGAGTTTGTGCCCTGCCTCCTGGCAGAGGAAGGCTGACACACGTTGAGACTGAAGTTTGACTTTTCAGCTCCTCCCAGAGCTTTGTGTGTTTTGGTTGCTTGCTTTATTTGGGCTTTTCTTGTTTGTTTCTGTATTTTTCTTTTTTTCTTTTATCTTTTTTTGTCTTTTTTTGTTTGGGTCTGGTGTTTTGTTTTGGGATGTATTTTTGTGTGTGGTGGTGTTGGGTTTTTTGTGGCTTTTTGTTGTTGTTGGGGGGTTTTGTGGTGTTGTTGGGGGGGTTTGTGTTGGGTTTGTGTTGTTGTTGGGGGTTTTTTTGTATTGTTGGGGGGTTTTGTGTTGTTGGGGATTTTTGTGTTGTTGGGTTTTTTTGTCTTTTTGTTGGGTTTTGTGTTGGTGTTGGGTTTTTTAGTGTTGTTTTGTGTTGGCTGTTTTGTGTTGCTTTGGGGTTTTTTTGCTTGCTGTTGTAGGGATTTTTTTTGTGGTGGTGTTGGAGTCTTATTGTTGTGGTTTGGTGGTTTTGGTTTTGCTTTTTTTTTTTTTTTCCCCCCCCAAAACCCAACTGCTTTGTGGCCAAGACTTCTTCTGGAGCATTTCATGTAGTTAATCTGTGTCCCTCTTTCTTAGTCATTTAAAACTTGTAGCATAAGGTGGACTGTCAAACATTCATAGAATCATAGAATGGTCTGGGTGGGAAGGGACCTCCAAAGGTCATCCAGTCCAACCCCCTCTGCAGTCAGCAGGGGATCCTCCACTAGATGAGGTTGCTCAGAGCTCTGTCAAACCTGACCTTGAATATCCCCAGGGACTGGACCTCAACTACCTCCCTGGGCAACCTGTTTACCATCCCTGTTCGTGTCTGTACATGCTAATAAATCCAAGTTTTCACTTTCTGGATTCTTTACTAGTAACCAAAAGAGAAAATTTCCACTCCTGAGCTTATGAACCTCCCCTGGTACAACTTGAGATCATTTCCTCTGGTTCTGTCACCAGTTATTTGGAAGAAGAGACCAATCCCCACCTCTCTCCAGCCTCATTTAAGGGAATTGCAGAGAGCAATGAGGTCTCCCCTCAGCCTCCTCTTCTCTAGACTTCAATACCCCCAGTTTCCTCAGCTGCTCCTCACCAGTCCTGTTCTCCAGACCCTTTTCCAGCTTCATTGCCCTTCTCTGAACAAGCTCCAGCCCCTCAATATCTTTCTTGTGGTGGAGCAGAGAAAATGCTGTCAGGTTGGACATGCCAGTACATGCCAATGAGATAATTGGAAGGCTGGTAAAAAAAAAATCTATTTTAATACAAAGAATAACTCCTTCTCCAGAAGTTTTTGTGAAGGCCATTCTAACTGGACACTTCAGGAGAAAGATTGGACTGTGCCAAGTTTCTGACTGCTTGCAAACCTGTTTAAGAGGGTAGCTTCTGAGTATATGTTGTGAGTTTAGGCTTGTAGAGTTCTCTTCTTTCCTAAGATTTGTCTTTGTTTTAGGTGAGAACCTTCCTCCTCCTTCTCATTTTTTCTTCTTGCTGCTGGAGATCTTTAACTCCAAATATCCTTAATGCCACTGCAGGAATCTGCTTGACCTTCCTCCTGCATTTTTCATTCAATGTGCCTGCCTAAAGAAATTTTTCATGAGATTTATTTTTCCTGGGAACACCTCCAATACCTGACCTCTAAGCCTGTGGACTTTGCAACAGAAAGAATTGTGCCCCAGTGACACTTCCCTCCAAATTACCCCTGTTACCAGTGACTAATGTCACAAAGTGATCCTCACAGTTTACTTCCAGTTGTTCCAGGAGCAGCTTTAGCTGGAATAATAGATAAGGTTAAAGAATTGATGGAGAGGGCTTTTTTTCACAGAATTTCACAGAATTAACCAGGTTGGAAAGGACCTTTGAGCTCATCAAGTCCAACCTATCACCCAACACCATCTAATCAATGAAACCAAGGCACTAAGTGCCTCATCCACTCTTATTTTAAACACTTCCAGGGATGGTGACTCCACCACCTCCCTGGGCAACACATCCCAGTGGCAAATTNACCTGGACACAGCACTCAAGGTGTGGTCTGAGCAGTGCTGAGCACAGGGCAGGATGACTTCCCTGCTCCTGCTGGCCACACTATTCCTGATGCAGACCAGGATGCCATTTGCCACCTGAGCATACTGCTTTATTCACCCCAAGACAAGGTAGCCAAGAAGGTCACCACCATCTTGGCCTGAATCAGCAACAGTGAAATCAGGAGCAGGGAGTGATTGTCCCCTCTGTATTCAGCAGTGGTGAGGCCACACCTCAAATACTGGGTTCAGTTTTGGGCCCCTCACTACAAGAAGGACATTGAGGTGCTGGAGCAGGTCCAGAGAAGGGCACCAAAGCTGATAAAGGGTCTAGAGAACAGGGCTGCACTTGAGGGAACTGGGGGTCTTTATTCTGGAGAAGAGGAGGCTGAGGGGAGACCTCCTTGCTCTCTACAACTCCCTGAAAGGAGGTTGAAGTGAAGTGGTGGGGGCTGGGCTCTTCTCCCTAGTCTCAGGTGACAGAATGAAAGCAAATGGCTTGAAATTGTGCCAGGGGAGGGCTAGGTTAGAGATTAGCCAAAAATTGTTTTCCCAAAGAGGTCACCTGGGAGGTGGTGGAGTCCCCATCCCTGGAGGTGTTCAAGGAATGTGTGGCCATGGCACTTTGGGATGTGGTTTGATGGCCATGGTGGTGTTGGGCTGAAGGTTGGGCTCTATGAGCCTGGAGGGCTCTTCCAAGCAAAACAGTTCTGTGATTCTGTAAGTAACTGTTTCAAGAAGTTGACCAAAGAACTTTCTGTACTTACAGACAGATGAAGAGGGCTTAATACTTGTTTTGTTTGACCCAAACTTTCCTGCCCTTTATGGAAACCCAAAAGAAACCCTAAAGCAGGAATTCAGAGGTATGCCAGTGTGTGCAGGCTGGATCGAAGAATGTCTTAAAACTGCAAGGAGGAGAATGTTCTTGCTTTGAGGCTGAACATTTTGTACAGCTGCTACTGCTTACATCAGAGAAGGAAGAGAGGGCTGGGGGGAGAGCCTGTGCCAAGCAGTACATGGCACATGCAAACTGTCCTCTTATTAAGGAGGCTGTCCCCAAAGACATTTGCACCATTAGGACTTCTGATCATGAAGATGAAGTCTGTTGCAGCAAGAAAACAGCCTTCTGGCCAACTGGCTAAGCAGATGCCAAGAGGAAGCAAAGTTGAGCTCTCAGGCAATTAACAGAAACTAATGGAGCAGGTAGCTGCAGTCTGTTTCTGGTGGGTGTCAGCTCTCTGTCCTTGTGCTTCCTGCACTTCCAGCTCTGCTGACTTCCAGGGCTTTGGCACCTGAGGTTTCCTTACTGAAATTTGCTGGCATTTGTCACCTGCTTAGCAGAGCTAAAAGGATTCCTGGAGGAGCATGGATTAAGCATTTCACGGGATTCTGGATTTTTAAGCCATTGTGAGGGAATCACTGAAGCAATCCTGTGGTGGCAAGAATCCTGGTTAGACTCACAGCATTGGGGTACAGAGGTCACCTCCCAGAGGGACTTGCCCTCAGTTAGGAGGTGAAACCTAAACCTATCAGTCACCTTTTGGTCTGGTTCCAACTTGAGTTCTGAAAGGTGCCTCTCCATGCTGCCATAATTAACCAAGATTCCCAATCCACGAAGGATTTTTTTTTGCATGTTCTGGTTTGGTCTGATTCTGTGCCTCACAAGCAGGTTCACATCCCAGTTATTTATTTGGTTATTTATTAGTTGCAGCTGTCCTGACATATATATGGAGGCAGAGATCAAGTATTGAGGTGTTCAAGAAAGGTGTGACCATGGCACTTTGGGACATGGTTTAGTGGCCATGGTGGTGTTAGGTTGATGGTCAGACTGGATGATCTTAGATCCAACCCACCACACTTTTCCAACTGAAACAGTTGTATGATTCTGTGGAGAATCATGGAATTGTTAGGTTTAGAAGGGACCTCAAGGATCAGCCAGTTCCTAACCCCCTGCCATGGGCAGGGACACCTCACACTACAGCAGGTTGCCCAGAGCCACATCCAGCCTGGCCTTAAAAACCTCCAGGGATGAGGCTTCCACCACCTCCCTGGGCAACCTGTGCCAGTGTTACAGCAGATGTAACACAAAAGGAATGGTCCAATACCTGAAGGGATCCTACAGGAAGGCTGGAGAGGGACTTTTCATAAGGTAGTCATAGAATCATAGAATCATAGAATCAGCCAGGTTGGAGGAGACCTCCAAGCTCATCCAGTCCAACCTATCACCCAGCCCTATCCAATCAACCAGACCATGGCACCAAGTGCCTCATCCAGGCTCCTCTTGAACATCTCCAGGGATGGTGACTCCACCACCTCCCTGGGCAGCACATCCCAATGGCAAATCTCTCTCTCTGGGAAGAACTTCCTCCTAATCTCCAGCCTAGACCTCCCCTGGCACAGCTTGAGACTGTGTCCTCTTGTTCTGGTGCTGGTTGCCTGGGAGAAGAGCCCAACCCCCACCTGGCTACAACCTCCCTTCAGGTAGTTGTAGACAGCAATGAGGTCTGCCCTGAGCCTCCTCTTCTCCAGGCTAAACACCCCCAGCTCCCTCAGCCTCTCCTCACAGGGCTGTGCTCCAGACCCCTCCCCAGCCTCATTGCCCTTCTCTGGACATGTTCCAGTACCTCAACATCTCTCTTGAATTGAGGAGCCCAGAGTCTAGAGACAGGACAATGGGAAATGGGTTTAAGCTGAGGGAGAGTAAGGTTAGATTGGATCTTAGGAAGCTTTTCAGTATGAGGGTGGTCAGATTCTGGAATAGGTTTCCCAGAGAGGCTGTGGATGCTCCCTCCCTGGAGGTGTTCAAGGCCAGGTTGGATGAGGCCTTGGACAACCAATTCTAGTTGAGAGGTGTCCCTGCCTGTGGCAGTGGGGTTGGAGTAGATGATCTCCCTTCTATCCTGAGCCATTCTTTGATCCCATGATTCTACCTTTCTCTCTACCACTCCCAGTAATGTGCTATTCCTGCTTCTTTTCCACCAGAGCCATACTTACCCCTCTCTGCAGTGATCTGGTTGGGGAGCAAAACTCCCCAAACCCAGACACTCTAGCAAGGAGTGGGTTAGTTTTTGTGCCAGGAGAGTTTTCTAACAGTAGAACCACTGGTGTGGGAAAGATGGAAAGCCCAGGGATGAGGTGGTAGTTCACTCCCTGTGATGAAGTGGTCATTTTAGGTTAGCTTAGCTGTGCTGTGGAACTGCACTCTCAGTCTGCTTTGCAAGTGTCTTACACTGCTCTGCAAAGATCTCTCTGCCTGCAGGGAAATGTGGTCTGGAATGGTTCCTGAGATAAACACCGTTGTCTGGGGTTGTTTTTTAGTTTTTCCTCTGTGACAGCTTCCTCCTCTGAATGTGCCCCTAGAGGAGTTGCTGTAACAGAAGGGGACTGTCAGGAGGTACTAGTCTATTCCCTCAAGCCCACATTATCTTGTCACAATAGAGGAGATAACCAGCTCCCAGAATGATGGGCCTTGGTGTAATAGCCCTGAGTAGAAAAAAAACACAGTAAACCTCATTCTTTGGATTGCTAAGGAAATGCTTTATCCTTCAATTGTTAAGAAGAAGAGCTGAACTTGGTAGGTTCCCTCCTCTTCCATACCAAGAGAAAGGAAAAAACCAAAAAGTGAAGCAAAAGCAAAAAAAACCACCCAAACTCACCAACAGTAAATCCTTAAAAGATAGAAAATGGGGGGGGAAATGCATTCTTGTCAAGAGATTTGTTGAGTCTGAATGCAAACTATGCTTCTGCTGAGGAAGAAGTGACTTGTTGCAGTATTAGACATGATTCAGGCTGCTTAAAAAGACAGTTAAAAGGAGAGAAGCAGCCAGAGAGCACTGTTAAGGTGTTGGTAATTGTGCAATGATGAGAGAAGGCAAGACAAAGACAAAAGTATTCCCCCTCTGCTCTGCTCTGCTGAGACCACATCTGCAGTATTTTGTGTCCAGTTCTAGCCCTCCAGTTCAAGAGGGACAGGAATACACTAGAGAGTGTCCAATAGAAGCTAGGAGGATGCTGAAGGGCCTGGAACATCTGTGGGATGAGGAAGGCTGAGAACCCTGGGGCTGTTTAGGCTGGAGAAGAGAAGGCTGAGAGGGGATCTGATCAATGGTTACAAATATCTGAGGAGTGGGTGTCAGGACAAAGGTGCCAGGCTCTTTGCAGTGGTGCCCAGTAATCAGACAAGGAACAATGGGGATGAGCTGGAACCCAGGAGTTTTCACCTCAGCTTGAGGAGAAACTTCTTAGGTGTGAGGGTGCTGGAGCCCTGGAGCAGGCTGCCAAGAGAGGTTGTGGAGTCTCCTTCTCTGGATGCTTTCCAGACCCATCTGGATGTGTTCCTGTGTGACCTGCCCTAGGTGGTCCTGTTCCAGCAGGGGGGTTGGACTCAATGATCTCCAGAGGTCTCCTCCTACCCCTACCACTCTGTGATTCTGTGATTCTATGAAAAGTATTTTACTGAAGAGCAAAGGATTATGAACCCTGATGAGGAAAGTGTTGCTGAAGACACTCAAGTGGAATTGGAGGTGAATTTTTGTTTTGCAGTAAGTCAATGTATGGTGGAATTGTTGCAGGGCATGAAGAGAAACACTTTATTAAATAAACTGAGAAACAGATACCAAAGGGAAAGTATCTGAATATCTTCAGTGTTTTCAGAGGGTACTTTGAGCTTCAGCAATGTTAATGGCCCCTTTACATTTCCCATATCTTCTTTGATGTGTTGTAGAGAAAGAAATGATAAATAATTCAGGGCCAGGAAAGTATAAACAGCACAGGATTTGAATACTGCCTAGTGGGGGTACTGTTTGTACTGACTGTGAAACAAAGGCAGACAGCAGGGCAAAGCATTTTGCCTTGGCAGGAAAGGTTGTGTAGACAAGTGGCAATTTTGTCTTCTTTGCAGGTATTTCACTGGAGAAAGCTCCAATAATGCTCATGGGTTGTGTGACAGAAGTCCTGCATCTGGGGATGAGCAACCCCATGGATCAGAACAGGTTGGGGACTGAGCTGTGGGAGAGCAGCTCTGGGGAAAAGGACTTGGGAGCACTGGTTGACAACAGGATGGTCATGAGCCAGCAAATGTGCTCTTGGTGACCAAGAAGGCCAAAGGCATCCTGGGGTGCATCAAGAGAGTGTGGCCAGCATGTTGAGGGAGGTTCTTATCCTCCTCTACTCTGCCTGGGTGAGGCCATGTGTGGAATACCATGTCCAGTTCTGGGCACCCCAGTTGAAGAAGGACAGGGATTTGCTGGAGAGGCTACAGCAAAGGGCTGCAAAGATGCTGAGGGAGCTAGAGCATCTCTCTGGTGAGAAAGACTGAGAGAATTGGGGTTTTGTAGTCTAGAAAAGAGCAGACTGAGGGGGATCTCGTCAATGCTGATCAAGACTTAAGGGATGGGTGTCAGGAGGATGGCACCAGGCTTTCTTCAGTGGTGTCCAGTGACAGGACAAGGGGTAACAGGCACAAACTGCTTTGATTTAAGGGTGACAGAGCCCTGGAGCAGGCTGCCTGGAGAGGTGGTGGAGTCTCCTTCTCTGGAGACATTCAAAACCCAACTGAATGTGTTCCTGTGTGGCCTGCCCTCGGTGATGCTGCCTTGGCAGGGGGGCTGGACTCGATGATCCCCAGAGGTCTCTTCCAGCCCCTACCATTCTGCAGTTCTGTGGGGGGCTAAAGGAGTTCAGACAAACTGTTCTACTGGCTGACTTTATTTACCTTCCCATTTCATTTCTCCCCACACATTAAAGTGATGATGGGATGGGAGAAGCTGTGATGTCCGTGGGATGACTCAGTGGAGGTGCAGTGTAATTGTGCTCTTCTGTCTACATCTGCATCATGTGAACCATTCAGGGATGTAAATCAACAGAAAATGGCTTTTTTTTTTTTTTTCACTTGGTGAGCTCATACTGCTTTAGCTCTGCAGAGTAGCATTTGTTTTAAACCCCAGAGCTTTCCATTCAAGCATCAGTAAAAAAACCTTCTTGTTCACTGAAAATGAAGTGGGAAGGAAATGTGGCCATGCAGCCATTTACATCCTGGAAGAAAAGTGCAGTGTGAAGCTTTTATAGTTTTAGACAGAGGTCACTCACCCAGAATCACAAAGGATCACAGAATTCCAGGCTGGAGGGTACCCCAAGGATTGTCTGGTCCAGCCTTTCTAGGTGGCAGTGGAGTTGAAATGAGCTGGCCCAGCACCTGGAACGGGTTCAAGCCTATGTTTGTCTCTTTGTCCAGCATTCAAGGTGTTGCTGCCCATGGCAGGGGGGTTGGAAATAGATGGTCTTTAAGGTCCCTTCCAACCCAAACCATTCAATGACTCTGACACTCCTGGTTTTTTGCCTCTGGAGAACATGGACATCTTAAGAAAATGCTGCTACTGGGCCAAAAATCTTCTTCCTTTTGTATGTGAGCATAGGGGAAGGTGTAAGAATGGCAGAGGCACACAGTGATGCACTCCCTTAATACATCATTGTAGCATCTAGTCTAAAGCTTAGGATTTCTCAAGCCAGAGACTCTCTCAACCTGTGTGTGATGTCCTTGGTGAACTGTCTGTGAATTTGTCAAATCATCTTTGAACTTCTTTTTGCCCCATCATCCTCCAGCAATGCATTCTTACAGTGAACTTGAGTAAGAGAAGACAATACCTCCTTCTGAAGCTGCAGGCTACTCTTTGTTGTTCAAATTGTGTTGTGTATCATCTCTTTTTTTTTCACTGCAAGACATAGCAAAAGTCATTCTGTATTAATCTTTTTCCATGCCACTTGTCATTTTGTGAGCATCTAGCATGTGTTCCTTCAGTCATCATTCTTTCCTGTTGAATTATCCAGACTTACTCAATGTCTCCACATATGGAAGTTGTCCCAGGTCCTTGAAACTTCTCTTTGGCCTTTTCTGTGTCTTGTCTTTTTAGCCCATCCAACAAGAGGTAGGAAGTCCAGATCTGCAGCTTTTATTTTCAGATGAGAGAACATCTGTTCTCTCTGTAAACATGAATTTACACAGCAGCACAAGATGCTAGGCTCTCTCTTGTGTCCTGCTCCTAATAATCACTGATATCTTATCTGGGTGGTATCTTCTCTGGACAGAGGCATTGAGTGCACCCTCAGCAGGTTTGCTGATGACACCAAGCTGTGTGGTGCAGCAGACAGGCTGGAGGGAAGGGATCCATCCAGAGGGACCTGGACAGGCTGGAGAGGTGAGCACAAGCCAACCTCAGGAGGTTCAACAAGACCAAGGGCAAGGTCCTGCAGCTGGGTCAAGGCAATCTCAAGCACAAATCCAGGCTGGGCAGGGACTGGCTGGAGAGCAGCCCTGAGGAGAGGCACTTGGGGGTGCTGGTGGAGGAGAAGCTCAACAGGAGCCAGCAGTGAGCACTTGCAGCCCAGAGAGCCAAGCAGAGCCTGGGCTGCATCAGGAGAAGTGTGGCCAGCAGGGCCAGGGAGGTGATTCTCCTCCTCTGCTCAGCTCTGGTGAGACCTCACCTGGAGTACTGCATCCAGTTCTGGAGCCTCTGTTACAAGAGGGACATGGACATGCTGGAAGGTGTCCAGAGAAGGNTTGAGGTCCCATCCCTGGAGGTGTTTGCAGCCAGGCTGGATGAGGCTCTGGCCAGCCTGATGTAGTGTGAGGTGTCCCTGGCCACGGCAGGGGGGTTGGAACTGGCTGATCCTTGTGGTCCCTTCCAACAAGGCAGATCACTTAGAGCAGATCACACAGGAACTCATCCAGGCAGATCTTGAATATCTCCAGAGAGGGAGACTCCACAACCCCCCTGGGCAGCCTGTTCCAGTGTTTTGGAATCAGCAGTGGATCTTCTGTTTGGAGAGGAAAGCTGCACCATCTGATTTCTGCCCTGGTAATCTCTTCTCTCCTCACTGTTTCCTTTGTGTTGTTGATTTTGTTTGCCTTTCCTCCATGAGCACAGGAGGGTAGCTACAGCACTTCCAATTCACTGGCTCAGCCTGCAGGGAGGTTGATCAGCATCACATTCAAGAATTAAAACCTGCAGTAGTAGAGTAAGGAGTTGTATGTTCTCAGGTTTGCTCATCAAAAAATGTAATGATAACTGGCTGAAACCAGGTACCAAAAAAGGAGGAGTTTGTTTCTTTTAATTTGGTTATTGTGGAGGCATATTTTGGTTTAGCTATCAAAGCTGTGATGAGGTGGGAAGCAGCTCAGCAGCCAAAATCAGGGCACTGTATAAAAACTGTCATTTATCTTGCCCTCTGTTTGACATGCCTTCAGTTTAGCCAGTCAGTATCCAACTGCCTGAATTTAAATAGAGATCAAGAGAATACAAGAGATGCACCTTGAGTACTGTGTCCAGTTCTGGGCCTCTCAGTTTAGGAAAGATGTTGAATTGCTGGAGCGTGTCCAGAGAAGGGCAATGAGGCTGGGGAGAGGCCTTGAGCACAAGCCCTGTGAGGAGAGGCTGAGGGAGCTGGGGGTGTTTAGCCTGGAGAAGAGGAGGCTCAGGGCAGACCTCATTGCTGTCTACAACTACCTGAAGGGAGGTTGTAGCCAGGAGGGGTTTGGTCTCTTCACCCAGTCACCAAGCACCAGAACAAGAGGACACAGTCTCAAGCTGTGCCAGGGAAGGTTTAGGCTGGAGGTGAGGAGAAAGTTCTTCNTAGGCATATGTGACATCTCCCTTGGTACCCTGTCAGCATCTAATTCCTTTCAGCACTGGTGCTGAGCCTGATTGCTGTCTGATTAATAAGGGGTAACCTTCTTTTGCTCACAGCACCATTTGGCAATGAGACTGCTGTCTTCCTTGGCGTGAAGACCCCTTCCTTTCTCTATTATTTTTGAGTCTGCCTTGTGCTAGCTTCACTTGATGACCTGTGTTTGCTGTCTTGGAAAAGGCAAAGTTTAATTGAATCCAAACATCACTCTGCTCTGTGACTTTTGTGGAGCTGTGTCACAATATCCCCCCTATGATCATCTCTTTTCTTACCCTACTCAGCTGCTTCTCAGATCAAGAATGTTCCATGATTTCAGTCACCAGTGTTGCCCTTTATTGAAACCTAGTCATAAATAGGTAGCTCTGGGGGGCTGGTCAGGCCACTACTCCTTGGGTGATGAGCACCATACTGTCCAACAGTGCTGCCCAATCCTCCCACCCAGTGGAAGTACAGACTGGCTTTCAATGCCAGGCGTTTGAGGAGACCTTCTTGTGGCCTTCCAATATCTGAAGGGGGCTACAAAAAAAGTGGGGAGAGATTTTTGAGGGTGTCAGGTAGTGAGTGATAGGACTGGGGGGAATGGAACCAAACTAGAAATGGGTAGATTCAGATTGGATGTTAGGAAGAAATTCTTCCCCATGAGGGTGGTGAGACACTGGCACAGGTTGCCCAGGGAGGTGGTGGAAGCCTCATCCCTGGAGGTTTTTGCAGCCAGGCTGGATGTGGCTGTGAGCAACCTGCTGTAGTGTGAGGTGTCCCTGCCCATGGCATGGGGGGGAAGTGGAACTGGCTGATCCTTGAGGTCCCTTCCAACCCTAACAATTCTATGATTCTACTGACTCTTGAGCTGGCTTTCTTTGCTTGCCCAGGTAGGTTCCAGCTGAACAGGTGTCTCTCTCTAAAGAGCAGAAGGGCAATCAGTGACTTCCTAGCCAGGTTTTTCCCAGTGTAAGCAGTCACACTAATCAGAGAAATGTTACTGCAGAAGAGCAAATGTTTGTGGCAGTAGAAACAGGATGCAAAATTCAGAGTCTGTTACTGCACTCTGGGAGCTGCTATTGCAGAGGAAATGATTGGTAGTTTTGTCATATTGATACTCTGACTCTTTGTTGCAACAAAGCAGAGATAATAGGGTATTATCAACTCATAAAAAGCTTCTGTGAACTGTTCCTGAGAACATGTTTTTGTAATCCAGATCATCTAACACACAGCCTCGTTTTTAAGCTGTCTCTGCTTTTCTGTCCTGTAGTGAATCTGGTATTCAATGCACTGTCAATTTAATTACCAGGATCCCCTCTTCAGAGCAGCACCATCATACCTGCCATACAGATTCCAAGTCTTTAGCAGAGCAGCCCCACCTGAAAATGGGATTAGGAAAATATCCCAGCAAAGCCAGTCTAAATAATATTTAGGTCAAAAAGCTACCCAGCTTTCCATTAATCTAATCTGCTGCTCTCTTTCAAAGACAAACATCCTCATTTCCTATTTTTCTTGCACCAGTTAAGTGGAAAATAAAGCCCTTAAACCAACTTGGCTTGTTGAATCACAGAATTATAGAATGGTTTCTGCTGGAAAAGCTCTCTGAGGTCATGCACTCCAACCATCAACCCAACACCACCATGGCCATCAAACCATGTCCCCAAGTGCCATGGCCACACATTTCTTCAACACCTCCAGGGATGGGGACTCCACCACCTCCCTGGGCAGCCTGTTCCAATCCCTGACCACTCTTGCAGTAAAGAAATTTTCCCTAATCTCCAACCTAAAGCTCCCCTGGCACATTTTCAGGCCATTTCCTCTCCTTCTGTGTCACTAGGGAGAAGAGACCAATCCCCACCTGTCTCTA
>VXBD01002088.1:47969-75249 GCA_013399975.1 Indicator maculatus | reverse complement strand
GAGGGTTGGTTTGCTGCTTCTGAAAATACTTCCTTAAAAGGAGGCAGCTGGGATGAGCAGCTGGATCACTTTGGCCATTAAAAATCTGGGCAGGAATTTATCACACACCAGTTATCTGTAAATTCTTTCACGTTTTCATTACATGGCTACATTCTTTACACTTTACACATCTGCCTTAAAAAAAACCACCAACAACTATATTTAGCTATTTTTTTCCCCCAGGAGAGCAAGATGAGAGTAAAGCAAAGACCACAGCAGCTTGCAAACAAACTACTGAGCGCCCAGCAGCTCCTCCACCTCTGCTTCCCCACCCTACCAGTGGTCTCTCTTCAATTTACCCACCTGAAGGACCCAAGAGCTCTCCTAGTTCTCCATTTTGACCTGCAGCAAGCTTGTGCTGAGCCAGCACCAAGCTCCTCTTGTGCAAAGCCCAGCAGAGACATAGCTCTGATCTGCAGTGAATCCTAGAAAGAGGACTACAACTTTGATCCCCAACCATGGGAAAAAAAAAAAAAATCAAGTTTGGACTTCGTGGCACCAACCAAACCTGCTGACAAGGATAGGCCTCCTCCAGCTCAGTAAAAAGATGCTTGAACAGATCCCACTGGCTGCCCTTCAAGGTTCAGTGATAGCAAAATACCATCAGCTTGGAGAAACAAAGGAAAAGGCCAACTACAAACAAGCTCCAGAGTCTCCTGGCCACCTCCCACCACCCTGTTTACAACCAGCACTGCTGGAGTCAAGCCACAGAGTTGAAAAAAAACAAAACAAAACAAAACAAAACACAAAACCAAAACAACAGAAAGAGCCTCTTTTGCTAACACACACTTCCAAACAGACACAGCTCTGTCCCAAACCAACAAATAACCTACCAGACACTGCTTCTAAAAGTGAAAGACAACTTCCAGCACCCCTAGCGCCACTCCAAGTCTTCCTCTGAGGTGGTCAGACCATGCATCTCCTACAAAGTGCCCACCAGCTCTGCTGCCAACCTCATTACTATTTTTTCCCCCCTCCTCTGTGAGCTCTTCCCTGTGCTAAGTAAGAGCACATCACCCAAATGAAAAGCCTGGCTGGTGCCTTTTGGGTTTTTATCTAGCAGGAGGCTGTGGGACGGCTGGAGCTCGCAAATGAAACGATATAAAGTGGATTAGTGGTTTGGATGTCAGGAGCAATAATGCATTACCTGGCAGCTGAAAAGAGCCTTAAGACTCCTTCTGAAGGCACAATGCACCATCTGGCCTAGCTCCACACACACAGAGAGGCAGAAAGCAACAACGAATCGGTGCAGGGTGTTGCAAGAGGGTAAAAGAGAACCTCCAGCCCGCACCTCCTCCGGTGTATTGTTGCACCTGAGGCGGGGTGAGGCGTCACCTCTGCTGCCTGGGGGACGTTCAGGAGGGGTGTGAGGTTAACACACACACACACACCTCGGGGAGGATAATAAATGACCTGATACTGGGCTAAGACGCCGAGCAAACACACCTCAGGTGCAGCAACACCCTGGTATGTAGGGCCCCGGAGTACTTCCCGGAGGAGGTCAGGTACAATGGCGTGTGACAGGTTCCAGCACAACCGCTGAGGGCCTTCGAAGCCCTGCCTTCCCCCCACTCTCCCCCCACTGCCCCCAAAGACGTTTTGGATCCGTCCTCACGATGCCATTGTGGAGAGGCAACCAACTTCACCGCCACTTCGAAGGCCCAACAAGGTGATGCCTCAAAGCCGTTTTTGCCTCGCAGCAAATCCTTCCCTCGTAGGATCAGGCCCCAGCTTAAGGCACCGACCACAACCAGACTGATAACACGAAACCACTCCAAGTTTTCACATCCATTTTAACCCACCCCCCCTCTCCCCCCCAGTGCGGCTATTTGCTTCCTTTTCTCGTCTCTCTCTCCCAGTCGAAGGAGCAAAAGGATTCAGTTTAACCTTCAGGTTCCTCACCCACCAGCCTTTATGTGGCTTTTTTAATCCCTGGGAGAGCAGTTTAATTAATTAAAAAGCCCCTTGATTTGAATTTTTAACAAGCTCTGCTGGCAGCCTCAGTGGGTGAACGCCTGCCTCTGGGCGTGGAAAAGAAGGTTTTCCAAGTGGAAACCACCTGAAAGAGTTAAAGGGTGAGAAAAGCAGTGGAGGCTCCCAGCCCAAGTTGGGGTGAGGTCTCCTGGGGCGGTAAACAATTACAACAACTCCCCCGTCGCTCCGGTTTTACCGGAGACTTCCCTCCACGCCTCATGCCCACCACTCAAACACCGACCACCCCCCACAAGGGACCTACCCGGGGAAGGGCGGCTGCACTTGGCGGCCAGCGCCGCTCCCCCGGCCCCACCCGTCCAAGCAACCGGCGAGCTTCAGCCCACCTCCTCCCGCTTCGGTACTGGCCCTCGGTGCAGGCCTAGCCCCAGGACCGGTACTCCCCACCCATTTCCTCGGTAGCGCCCCCTTCCTCTTCATCTCTCCCCTTCCTCCTCCCTCCCCTCCCGGTATCACCCCACCCGTCCCGTAGCCACCCGGAACTCCCCACCCCACCGGAGCGAAGGGGGCCGTTACCTCCCGCGGGCCCCGGGAGCGGGTCACCGCCAGCCCGTGCGCGGCCGCCTCAGCTTCACCAGCTCTTTCCTTCTACCCCCCCCTCCCCCCGCACCGCCCCTCCTCAGCCCGGCCGGAAACGGGGCGGCGAAGGCGGCGCCCAGCAACGGAAGCGCCCGCCCCACTTCCGGGTACGGCCCCGGCAACGGAAGACGAGCGCGGCCGCCCCACACCCGGAAGCGGCTTCCAGGGGAAAAAGGAGGCGAGGCTGTACCTCGGCTTGCAGCCAATCGCAGAGCGAGGCGAGCGGCGGCTTCCGGTTCCGGGCGCAATAAAAGGCGGGGCGCGGTGCCGGGCCCGGCAGTCGTTGAAAAGGCAGCGTCGCGAGGGGAAGGTGGTCGCGCAGGTGAGGGTCGATGTGGTGCCGGGTCCTGGGGTGAGGCCTTGGCATGGGGTCGGTGGCCGCCGTTGTCTTTTCGCCCCCAAGCAGCGATCCTGCTTTGGTTGTGGCTTGGCTTTGTTCCCTCGGGGTTGCGGCAAAGGTGTGTGTGGGGAGCAACCCGTGACGGGTCTCTCCCCGGGGAGGGAGCGGGAAGGGTCTGTGCTTGTCTTTTCTGTGTTTTCCCCCCGTTCTTCTCTAGAGTCTGCACGTACACGTGTATCTTGTGGAAATAAAGAGATATTTTGCCTCATTAAGCGTCTCCTCTCCACAGAGGAGCCTCCCTGAGGGGACCCTCTCTGGTGTCTCCAGTCAGGCCCTGAGGGTTCTGTGAGACAGACATTCAAGCCTTCTCAGTTCCCCCCCCCTTTACATCTCAGATTCCTCAGCACTTTGTGTTGAGGTTCTCTAGTGTCTTAAATCCTTTCAGGCTTACAGTGCTGACTATGGGGACAAGTGTTCATGCTTCTTGATGTTTGTGCACTGATCCCTCTGACATCTGCATGTTCCCCATCTCAGGCCCAGTCGACATGGCAGACGAGGAGATTGCTGCTCTCGTGGTGGACAATGGCTCTGGCATGTGCAAGGCAGGCTTTGCAGGGGACGATGCCCCCCGTGCTGTGTTCCCTTCCATCGTGGGGCGTCCACGGCATCAGGGGGTGATGGTGGGCATGGGGCAGAAGGACAGCTACGTGGGGGATGAAGCCCAGAGCAAGAGGGGCATCCTCACTCTGAAGTACCCCATTGAGCACGGCATTGTCACCAACTGGGATGACATGGAGAAGATTTGGCACCACACCTTCTACAACGAGCTGCGTGTTGCCCCAGAGGAGCATCCTGTCCTGCTCACTGAGGCCCCCTTGAACCCCAAGGCCAACCGGGAGAAGATGACCCAGATCATGTTTGAGACCTTCAACACCCCAGCTATGTATGTAGCCATCCAGGCTGTGCTGTCCCTCTACGCCTCTGGCCGCACCACTGGCATCGTAATGGACTCTGGGGATGGTGTCACCCACACCGTGCCCATCTATGAAGGCTATGCCCTGCCCCATGCTATCCTGCGTCTGGACCTGGCTGGCCGTGACCTGACCGACTACCTCATGAAGATCCTCACGGAGAGGGGCTACAGCTTCACCACCACGGCCGAGAGGGAGATCGTGCGTGACATCAAGGAGAAGCTCTGCTACGTTGCCCTGGACTTCGAGCAGGAGATGGCCACGGCAGCCTCTTCTTCCTCCCTGGAGAAGAGCTATGAGCTGCCCGACGGGCAGGTGATCACCATCGGGAACGAGCGTTTCCGATGCCCCGAGGCCATCTTCCAGCCTTCCTTCCTGGGCATGGAGTCCTGCGGCATCCACGAGACCACCTTCAACTCCATCATGAAGTGTGACGTCGACATCAGGAAGGACCTGTATGCCAACACTGTGCTCTCGGGGGGTACCACCATGTACCCTGGCATTGCTGACAGGATGCAGAAGGAAATCACGGCCCTCGCACCCAGCACCATGAAGATCAAGATCATCGCCCCGCCGGAGCGCAAGTACTCCGTCTGGATCGGTGGCTCCATCCTGGCCTCTCTCTCCACCTTCCAGCAGATGTGGATCAGCAAGCAGGAGTACGATGAGTCTGGCCCCTCCATTGTCCATCGCAAGTGCTTCTAGGAGGGACTGCTGGCAGTCACCTGAGGGCCATCCTCACCTGGATATGCACCGGGAGGGCAGCTTGCTCCTTCCCCACTGTCCCAGCATCACTCGACTGTTACTGATTTGATGTTTGAACTCCTGATGCTTTCACTTGATTTCAAAAGTTCTCTGGTTAGGTGTCAGGTGAAGGCTTTGTCCTTGAGAGGAGGCTTAGGAAGAACAGATCTGTGAGGTGTTTTTAATGTCCTGTTGGGAGCTCTCCTCCTGGCTCTGTGGGGCTGAGGAGCAGACAGGCTTGTTCCACTTCTAGGTAGCACTGATAGGATGACACTTGGTGTTTAGACTTGTCACCTTTTAGGCTTGTCACAAGGTACTCCTTTGTAAGAAAACAAATAAACTTCTTCATGCATAACAGCTGTGAGATGGCTTTGCTTTCAGGGTGGGCTCTTGGTCTCCTGGCTGTGAAGACTGATGGTGCAGTAGATGGATTTGGACTCAAACCTGGCCTGTGTTGAAACATGGAGAATGAAAATTTGGGGTAAATGCTTCACCAGTGATGTGAAGGCAGATTTTAAAGCTGCTTTGAGCTGTGCAGGCCATTTTAAGAACTCTTGGGGACGAAAGCTTGGCTGGTATGTGGCTCCTGCAGCCTCTTTGTACTTTGATGGTAACTTGGCTTTTTTTAGAACATAAACAACTCTCTGAGAAGAAGTTGAAGCCTTGGCATGGCTTCTGATAGCTGGAGGAGCAGTGGATTCCTTTTTTGGGAGAGACAAGATGAAGCAGCAGATAGGGCTGAGAGAGGAGGGTCCCTCTTGCTCTGGCAGGGTGTCTGCAGGAGCCCCTGATCTGCGGGGCGGGCTGGCAGAAGGGCGGCAGCGCATTAATGAAAGATCGCTAATCAGCTGGCGAGTTCTCCCCCCTCACCGCGGCGGGGAGTCACGCCTTTCCCCGCGCGTCCGCTTTTAAACCCCCAGCCGGCCGCCTATTGGGTCATCCCGCTTCGTTGCGGCAGGGCTAGCCAATCGGAGGCTGCTCCTCCGCGGGGCAGTCCCTCCTCCTGTGGCAGACTCGCTCTCCCAAGGTGCTCTGCGCAGAGGGGGCAGCGCTTCCGTTTCCGGCGCCCCCCGGGGCTGCGGCAGAGCGGAGCGGAGGAGCTTGGGCGGGGATCGCCGGGTTGGGGGCTGCGCCGCGGGACTGGGGCTAGCGCTGCTGGGACTCCTCTGCGCTCCGGCGTCGCTGGGCCGGGGAACGGGGCTAGGGAAAGCGCCTACGGGGTGAGGCGGCTAGGCCCTGCTGGTGGCTTGTCCTCGGCCGAGAGTGGAGCCTGGCGGGGGAGTTTCTGCCTCTCTTCTCCCTTCTTTCTGCCTTTTCTTTGGCTTCAGATATGGCTTCGCGCTGAGGTAGGAACCTTAAAAGTCCGTCTGTGCGTTGATCAGGCCTCTTGTGAGGCTTGTGGGTTTATAAAGTGTCTGGTTAGTGAGAGAGTGCCACGCTTCGATTTGTTTTCCTCCCTTCCCAGAGCTTTGCAGGACTTAGACTGGCTTGGCTCCCTCGGGTGAAAAGGCTGCCATGGCCCTGCCAGACTGGCACATCGCGGTGAAGCTGGCAGACCAGCCCCTGGCTCCCAAATCCATCTTGCGTTTGCCGGAGACAGAGCTGGGAGAATGCCCACTCGGAGGGTGCAGCATCTCCTACCTCAAGCAGCTCATCACTGGCAGGCTGCAGGAGTCTGTCCCAGACCCTGAGCTCATCGGTAGGTGTCCATGGGGACGTGTTGAGGTTTTTCTGCCCTCTCCTTGATATCCTTGGGCTGGTGGGAAGGCTTGGCACAGCCAGCTAGCATGGTGTGCAGGCTCAGCATAGGCTCACAGATGTGTTCTGGTTAGAAAAGCACTTTAAGATCGTTGAGTCCAACTGTTACGTAGCTCTATCAAGGCTGGTGCTAAACCATACCCCTCAGCACTGCATCTCTGCCTTTTTGAAGCACCTTCTGGGATGGGGATTCAGCCACCTCTGTGGGGAGCCTGTGCCAGTGCTTGTGAACCCTTTCAGTGAAGAAGTTCCTTCTCATGTCCAATCTAAACCTCCCCTGGTGCAACTTGAGGCCATTTCCTCTTGTCCTTTGTTCCTAGGGAGAAGGAATCCCAACACCCTGCTAGCTCCAACCTCCTTTCAGGGAGCTGTAGAGAGCAATGAAGTCTCCCCTCAAGCCTCCTCTTCTCCAAACTTAACACCCCCAGTTCCCTCAGCTATTCCTCCCCAGCCCTGTTCTCCAGACTCTTCTCCAGCTTTTCTGCCCTTCTCTGGACCTGCTCTATGTCCTTGGAGTGTGGGGCCCAAAACTGACTCCAGTATTGGAGGTGTGACCTCATCAGTGCTGACAACAGGGACACAATCACTTCCCTTCTCCTGCTGATCCAGGCCAGGATGGTGTTGACATTCTTGGCCACCTGAGCACCCTGCTGACTCATCTTCAACCAGCTGTTGACTAACACCTCCAGGTCTTTCTTTTCTGGACAGCTTCCAGCCACTCTGCCCCAAGCCCAGAGCATTCCTGGGGTTGTTGTGACCCAAGTGCTAGGCCCTGCCCTTGGCTTTGTTGAACCTCAGCCCATTGGCCTTGGCCCAGGTCTGTCTGCAGAGCCTCCCTACTCTCCAGCAGGTCCCCATTCCCTCCCCAGAAGAGATGTTTATCTTGAGGTGTTTCTCCCTCCTAGATCTGATCTACTGTGGCCGTAAGCTGAGGGATGACCAGACCCTGGATTTTTATGGCATCCAGTCTGGCTCCACTGTCCATGTCCTGCGCAAGTCCTGGCCTGAACCTGATCAGAAACCAGGTGAGGAGGAGGAGGAGGCAGTCCAGGTCATTGCTTAGAACTCCTTGGGATGTGGTTGTTGAGGAAGAGCTTCTCTTGTGGCTTGTGTCCTGATGTGAGGTTTGGGAGAGGAACTGACTGAGGGCTCTGTGTGCTCTCCACCTCTAACAGCAGTCACTGAGTGTTGTGTGTCCTTGCTGATGGCCCTCACTGATGGCTCTGTGTGCTCTCCACCTCTAACAGCAGTCACTGAGTGTTGTGTGTCCTTGCTGATGGCCCTCACTGATGGCTCTGTGTGCTCTCCACCTCTAACAGCAGTCACTGAGTGTTGTGTGTCCTTGCTGATGGCCCTCACTGATGGCTCTGTGTGCTCTCCACCTCTAACAGCAGCCACTGAGTGTTGTGTCCTTGCTGATGGAAGAATTAAGGAATGAGCTCCATCATGTGGAGGGCAAATAAGTGACTGTGACCAATTTTAGGGTATGCCAGAGAACTGGGAGCAAAGAAGGTGGTTACTCAGCTGCAGGGGTGTGTCCTTGCTCTGCCTGGGTGTAGAGCTGGGTTAGTTTAGAGCTGTGGCTTTAACACAACTCCTTGTCCACACCTAGGAGGATGTCTCTCTGTATTTTCCTGGCTGGGAGCTGACAGTGCAGCTGCTTCAGACATTGCCATTCATTAGACCTGTCCTCTTTGGATGAGCTGCATCTAGGGTGGGCATCAGAGCATGCCAGTGATAAGCAGAGCAGCTAGTGAAGCTGGCAGAGGGGCAGCCACCTTTTGTTCTGCTGTTGTTCCTCCCCCAGAGCCCGTGGACAAGGTGGCAGCAGTACGAGAGTTCCGAGTCCTCCACACCGCCCTGCACAGCAGCCCTGCCTACAGAGATGCAGTGAGTGAGGGCCTTTATGGTTGGCCTGTCAAGGTGTCTTCTGTCTGGCCCATCTCTGGGAAGAGAGTCCCACAGTGGAGCCTTCTTGTGTGACACCTCTGATCTCTTCTGGTTTCTCTGGCAGGTCTTCAAAATGCTGGGGAACAAGGAGTCTCTGGATCAGATCATTGTTGCTACTCCTGGCCTCAGCAGTGACCCTGTTGCTTTGGGTGAGTCAAAGAACTGTCAGGGCTGGAAGGGAGCTCAAGGCTCAGCCAGTCCCAACCCCCCTGCCATGGGCAGGGACACCTCACACCACAGCAGGTTGCTCACAGCCACATCCTGCCTGGCTGCAAAAACCTCCAGGGATGAGGCTTCCACCACCTCCCTGGGCAACCTCTGCCAGTCTCTCACCACCCTTCTGGGGAAGAATTTCTTCCTAACATCCAATCTGAATCTACCCATTTCTAGATTTTTCCATTCCCCCCAGTCCTATCACTCCCTGACACCCTCAAAAGTCCTTCCCCAGCTTTCTTGCAGCCCTCTTCAGATTCTGGAAGGTCTGCTCGGAGCCTTCTCCTCTCCAGACTGCACAACCCCAACTCTCTCAGTCTGTCTCTGTATCAGAGCAGCTCCAGCCCTCTGCTCATCCTCATGGCCCTTCTCTGGACACCTTCCAGCACCTCCAGCTCCTTCCTGGAACAGAGGCTCCAGAACTGGACCCAGAGCTCCAGGTGTGGTCTGAGCAGAGTGGAGCAGAGGGGCAGAATCCCCTCCCTGGCCCTGCTGGCCACACTTCTCTTGCTGCAGCCCAGGCTCTGCTTGGCTCTCTGGGCTGCAAGTGCTCACTGCTGGCTTATCAACGTTGAGCTTCTCATCCCCCAGCACCCCCAAGTCCTTTTCTTCAGGGCTGCTCTCCAGCCAGTCCCTGCCCAGCCTATATTGGTGCCTGGGATTGCCCCAAGACCAGTCCCAGTATTGATCCCTGAGGGACTCCACTTGTCACTGGCCTGCACTTGGACATGTACCCATTGACAGCCACTCTTTGGGTGGCCTGATAGGATCCAGAGGATCCAAGGAAAAGCAGATAAAGATACTTTGGTTTTCATTCCTGGCACAGGGAAGGGGGGAAAAGTGGCTTTTGGGTCCCTTTGTGGAGTGTGAGAATCGCTGCCTGCTGAGGCATCAGAGTTGTGCTCCTGTGGTAGTGTTTGGGATGGATGCTGGCTTCATAGAATCATGGAATGGTTTAGGCTGGAAGGGACCTTTAGAGGTCATCTAGTCCAGCCCCACTGCAGTCAGCAGGGACATCTGCAACCAGGAAAGTTTGCTCAGAGGCCCAAACAACCTGACCTGGAATGGTTCCAGGGGTGGGGCATCTACCACCTCTCTGGGGTCTCACCACTCTGTCTCAAAAATCTCCTCCTCTCCAGTCTGATTCTCCCTCTTTTAGTTCAAACCATCACCCCTTATCTTGTCACAACAGATCCTACTCTAAAGTCTGTCCCCAGCTTTCTGATTTGCCCCTTTGAGCACTGCAAGGCCACCAGAAGGTCTCCCAGGATGGAGTCTTCTCCTCTCCAGGCTGAACAACACCAACTCTCTCAGCCTGGCCTCACAGCAGAGGGCTTCCAGCCCTCACCAGTGCTCTGACCTCCTCTGGCCCTACTCCACCAGGTCCCTGTGTGTGCTGTGCAGAGCTGGCCCAGCACTGCAGGAGGGAATCTCAGCAGAGGGGCAGAATCCCCTCCCTGCCCCTGCTGCCCACACTGCTGGGGGTCAGCCCAGGGCTGCCTGGCAGTGCTTAGTGCCAGCTCATGTCCAACTTTTCCCCCTCCAGCACCCCCAAGTCCTCCTCCTCAGAGCTGTTCTCCAGCCCTTCATTCACAGCCTAGATTGTTACTGGGGACTACCCTGACCCTGTTGCAGGACTTTATGCTTGGTCTCCTTGAACCTCCTGAGGTTCACACAGACCTGCTTCTCAGAAAGGACTTCAGGCCTGTGGAGCCCAGGGGAGATCAGCAAACCTGGCTGCTTTTCTGCTGCCACAAAGGCTCCCAAGAAGGCTTCATTCAATTCACTTTGCTGCTCCTGGCCCAGGGTTTTGCAGCCTGTTTGACACACACTGCTTTGAGGCAGGTGGAATGAGGGACGTGGGTGTTGGACACGATCCTGACCATCAGGTGGCGCTGTCAGTGCTGGATGTGCTGGGAAAGCCTCGGGGCTGGGGCTGTGATCCAAGGTCTGGCCAGGAAGATGGTGAAAAGCTTCAGGAAGAACAATGATGAAGTATTTATGGGGTTTGGTGTGGTGACTCAGTTCCTGAAAAACAATTCATATTTTTGGCCTATTATTCCCATGGCTCATGTCTGACTGGCTCCTGGTCCTCATATCCTCTCTCACACTCCTCATGTTTCCTCTTCCCTCTCAGGAGTCCTGCAGGATAAGGATCTCTTCTCGGTGTTTGCAGACCCCAGCATGCTGGACACGTAAGCTGACGTCAGCTGTGCAGTGACTAAGCAGTGCCTTTGTTCTGGGGACTCTTCCTGGGCTGAGGTGGAGAGAGTTCTGCTCCTGCCTGCCAGGAAGGGTACACCAGGCCAGAGATTCAGGTTGGGACACTTTTCCTTAGCAGAAGGAAAGAGGGAGCTGACACTTTGGCACCCATCTAACCCCACTGTTGGGTTAAGCTAAAGGAGGAGAGACTGAGAGCCCTGGGGCTGAGAAGAGAGGACTGAGAGGGGATCTCATCAATGTGGGTAAAGATCTGAGGGGTGGGTGTCAAGTGGAGGGGGCCAAGCACTTTTCAGTGGTGTGCACTGAAAGGAACAACAGGTTCAAGCTTGAGCACAGAAGGTTTCACCTCAACATGAGGAGAAACTTCTTTACAGTGAAGGGGCTGGAGCCCTGGAGCAGGCTGCCCAGAGAGGTTGTGGAGTCTCCTTCTCTGGAGACTTTCAAACCCCACCTGGATGCATTCCTGTGCAGACTACCCTAAGTCATCCTGCTTTGGCAGGGGGGTTGGACCTGGTGATCTCTGGAACTCCCTTCCAGCTTCTAATGTACTGTGATACTGTGATATGTAACAGGGCACAAGGCCATCATCACCTCCAGATCATAGAATTGTCAGGGTTGGAAGGGACCTCAAGGTTCAGCCAGTTCCAACCCCCCTGCCATGGGCAGGGACACCTCACACCACAGCAAGTTGCTCACAGCCACATCCAGCCTGGCTGCAAAAACCTCCAGGGATGAAGCTTCTACCCCCTCCCCTGGTTCCAGTCTCTCACCACCTTCCTGGGGAAGAATTTCTTCCTAACATCCAATCTGAATCTCCCCACTTCTAGTTTTGCTCCGTCCCCCCCAGTCCTACCACTCCCTGACACCCTCAAAAGTCCCTCACATGGTGTGTTCACATCTGGAGCTGTTTGCTCACAGCAGAGAATTGCTTCTGTGAGAGCTTTAAGGATGGTTTGTCTCACAGGAAGGTCAAGGAGCCACATGGAACAACATGGAGAGCTCACAGAATCACAGAAGGGTCTGGGTTGGAAGGAACCTCCAAAGGTCACCCAGTCCAACCCCCTCTGCAGTCAGCAGGGACATCCTCAACTAGATCAGGCTGCCCAGAAGCCAGTAGAGCCTCACCTTGAATATTTCCAGAGATGAGGCCTCACTCATCTCCCTGGGCAACCTGTTGCAGTGTTCCACCACCCTGATGGTGCAGAACTTAGATGTTTGTGGCTGGGCAGCCATGGGCAGAGGTGTCTGCAGGTGCAGGCAGTGGGGCTGGCTGTGCCCCAGCTTCTTGGCCAGCCTTGAGCTGCTTGCTTTCCCCACTTGCCCTGTGAACATCATGCATTCTTCTGCTCTCTCCCTGCAGGTTAATCCCAGCCCACCCTGCACTGGTCAATGCCATTGTCCTGGTGCTGCACTCAGTGGCTGGCAGCACTCCCTTGCCAGCCCCTGAGACCTCCTCCCGAGGCATGGCCTCCAGTTCCTACCGTGACATGCCAGGTATGGGCAGCCCCAGCCTCACCCCTGGGGAGGGAGGCTTTCCCTGGCAGGGAAAGAGGTTTGGCTTCCTCAGCTAGGGGTTTCTCAGAGAATCAGAAAGGTTGGAAAAGACCTCCAAGATTTGAGTCCAACCCTGAACCCAGCACTGCCAAGCCCACCACTGACCTGTGTCCCTCAGCACCACGTCTGCATGGCTTACTAATAACTTCCAGGGATGGGGACTCCACCATCTCCCTTGGGCAGCCTGTTCCAGGGCTTCACCACTCTTTTAGAGGAGAAATATTCCCTGATGTCCAACCTGAACTTCCCCTGGGGCAACTTGAGGCCCTTTCCTCTTGTTGCCTGGGAGAAGAGACCAACCCCCACCTCACTGCAACCTCCTTGCAGGGAGCTGTAGAGAGCAGTGAGGTCTCCTCTCAGATTCCTTTTCTTCAGGCTGAACAGAGTTCCCTCAGCTGCTCCTCCCCAGCCCTGTTCTCCAAACCCTTCCCCAGCTTGGTTGCCCTTCTCTGGACCTGATCCATGCCCTCAATGTCCTCCTTGGAGTGAGGGGCCCAAAACTCAAGCTAATACTCAAGGTGTGGCCTCACCAGTGCTGAGTACAGGGGGACAATCCCTACCCTGGGCCTGCTGATCCAGGCCAGGGTGGTGTTAGCCTTGACCACCTGGGCACACACTGGCTCACCTTCAGCCCCTGTTTACCAGCACTCCCCAGGTCCTTTTCCACTGGGCAGTTTCCAGCCACAAAGGTTCTGCACTGTGAGATCCATCTGGGACACTTTGGCCTTGGGGCCATTCCCAACCAGCTGTGTACAATGTCTGTTGGTAGCAGAGTGCTGTGGCCTCTGTTTTGTGAAGATGTTGCTGGGCCTGGCCTGTCATCTGCTGATCTGCTGCACAGGAACCTGTTGGTGCTGAGGCCTCTGTCCTGACCTGGTGCTGTGCCTGACTGCATGGCTGAAGGCTCCTTGGGCTTCCCACCTGTTTCTCAGCATCTGTTTCTTCTCCTTTCTTTTGCAGGTGGCTTTTTGTTTGAAGGTCTGTCTGATGATGAAGATGACTTCCACCAGGTAAGCAGCCAGGTTTGGTGGAACTGCTGCTGCCTGGGGTGTGAAGTGAGTTTGAATTTTCCCTCTGCCTGGCTGCTGAGCAGCACGAGCTGCTCTGCTTCCTTAGGGCTGTTGTGAAGCCAAACATATTGATTGTGGCATGCTTGGATGCTGTCCATGTGAGGAAACATGGAAGTGTTGGTCTCTGCCCTTCTTCTGCAATGGAAGGAGCTTTTCCTCTGCAAATTTCAGCAGAGAAATTGCATGTTTAGGCAAAAAAAAAAAAAAAAGCCTGTCCACAGCCAGTTGTTTTGTTACAGCCTGGTGACACTTGGTTATAGTCAAAGATTTATTGCCAGCTTCTGTGGCTTTGGAAGAGCTGAGGCTGTGGGAAAAACACCCCACATCCTGTCCTGTTTATCTCCTAAAAGTTCCACACTTGTGAGCTGGGAGAGTTGTAGGGAAGAGGGTCCCTGGGAACGAGCAGGTGAGCCAGACTGGACTGGCATGGGGCAGGACAGGTGGGGGCTTGACCTGCTGGGAAGCAGCTCCATGGAGAAGGACCTCAGGGTGCTGGTGGACAACAAGGTCAGCAGGAGCCACCAATGTGACCTTGTGGCCAAGAAGGCCAGTGGTGTCCTGAGGTGCACTAAGAAGACTGTGGCCAGCAGGTCGAGGGAGGTTCTCCTCCCCCTCTACTCTGCCCTGGTGAGGCCACCTCTGTGTTCTGGGCTCCCCAGGAGACAGGGAACTGCTGGAGAGAGTCCAGGGGAGGCTGCAAAGCTGCTGAGGAGCCTGGAGCAGCTCTGTGAGGAGCAAAGGCTGAGAGCCCTGGGGGTGAGAGCCTGGAGAAGAGCAGCCCCAGAGGGGATCTGAGCAATGCTCAGCAAGAGCTGAAGGAGCTGTGGGGGGCAAGAGGCTGGGGCCAGACTCTTCTCAGAGGTGCCCAGGGACAGGACAAGGAGCAATGGGCACAAACTGGAACCCAGGAGGTTCCATCTGAAGAGGAGGAGAATCTTGTTTGGTGTGAGGGTGCTGGAGGCCTGGAGCAGGCTGCCCAGGGAGGTTGTGGAGCTTCCTCTGGAGAGATCCAACCCTCCCTGGCCAGTGTGCTGCTGGGCAAGGTGCTGTGGGTGCCCTGCTGTGGCAGGGGGGTTGGACTGGGTGATCTCCAGAGGTCTGTTCCAAGCCCAGCACGCTGGGATTGCATGCTCAGAGGTATCTGTTGCTTTCCTCCATGCAGAGCACAAGATCCACCCCATCCAGCAGCACCTCTGGCTCCCGCCCGGCCTCGCTGGGCTACGCGGGGGCTGCCGGCCCCCGGCCCATCACCCAGAGCGAGCTGGCCACGGCCCTGGCCCTGGCCAGCACCCCGGAGAGCAGCTCCCACACACCCACCCCGGGCACCCAGGTACAGAGACACAGCTGGGGAGGTCCTCCTGGGCTGTCAAAGCAGCTCTGGGAGCCCTCACTGCTTGAGTTCCTGCTGGCAGAGCGCTCTGCCCCCCAAGGCGGAGGGGACGGCAGGGTGCGGGGCAGCAGGTGTGGCTCTGCTTCCTCTGCCAGGTGTGGCTGAGGCATCTGCTGCTTCTTCCCTCCTAGGGTCACTCCTCTGGGACCTCCCCAATGTCATCCAGTGTGCAGTCAGGAACACCCATCACCAATGACCTCTTCAGCCAGGCCTTACAGCACGCCCTGCAGGCCTCGGGGCAGCCCAGCCTGCAGGTCGGTGTCACAAGCTTCATCCTTCAGCCCCACGCCTCATCCAGTGGGGCAGAGGGCAGGTGGTGCTTCCAGCTGCCTCCTGAGGCATGACTGGAGAAGGGCTTCTTGGAGACCTGGTAGATCTTGCAAAAGTGCTGGGTGGAAATGGGCTGGTGGGAGTTGGGGGGCAGGGGTGGATCTGTTGGAGGGTAGGAGGGCTCTGCAGAGGGCTCTTGCCAAGGGTGGACAGGTGGGCAGAGTCCAACAGGATGGTATTTAACAGGTCCAAGTGCTGGGTTCTGCACTTTGGCCACAACAACTCCCTGCAGCACTATAGGCTGAGGTCGGAGTGGCTGGAGGGCAGCCAGACAGAGAGGGACTGGGGGTGCTGGTTGAACATGAGCCAGCAGTGTGCCCAGGTGGCCAAGAAGGCCAATGGCATCCTGGCCTGGATCAGGAAGAGTGTGGCCAGCAGGAGCAGGGAACTCATCCTGCCCTGTGCTCAGCACTGGTTAGACCACACCTGGAGTCCTGTGTCCAGTTCTGGGCTCCTCAATTTAAGAAGGACATTGAGATACTGGAATGTGTCCAGAGAAGGGCAGTGAGGCTGGGGAGGGGTCTGGAGCACAGCCCTGTGAGGAGAGGTTGAGGGAGCTGGGGATGTTTAGCCTGGAGAAGAGGAGGCTCAGGGCAGACCTCATTGCCCTCCACAACTCCCTGCAGGGAGGTTGTAGCCAGGTGGGGGTTGGGCTCTGCTCCCAGGCACCCAGCAGCAGAACAAGAGGACACAGCCTCAAGCTGTGCCAGGGGAAGTTCAGGCTGGAGGTGAGGAGAAAGTTCTTCCCAGAAAGAGTAATTGGCCATGGGATGTGCTGCCCAGGTTGATGGTGGAGTCACCATCCCTGGAGGTGTTCACAACAAGCTTGGATGTGGCCCTTGGAGCCAGGATGGAGTTGTCAGGAGGGGTTAGGGGTTAGGTAATAGGTTGGACTTGATGATCTCTGAGGTCTTTCCCAACCTGCTTGATCCTGTGAGTTGGCAGCACAACTGGGAGCTTCAAGGTGAGCTGGAGAGGAGTGGGAGAAGGCAACATGGGAGAGCAGGCTGTGGAGAGGGCTGGTTGGACCTCTAGCACCTCCTGTGAGCTTCTCTTGCTGTGTTGCCTGCAGAGCCAGTGGCAGCCCCAGCTGCAGCAGCTGCGAGACATGGGCATCCACGACGATGAGCTGAGCCTCCGAGCCCTGCAGGCCACTGGAGGGGACATTCAGGCTGCTCTGGAGCTTATCTTTGCTGGTGGGGCTCCCTAGCTTCCTGGGCAGGAGAGGCTGGACTGGTGAGTGGCACTGAGGCAGCTGTCACCTTCCTTGGTCTGGGACTTGGCCCTGACACTGTCTGTGCCCTGGGGTTCAGCAGGGAGCTGTTGGGGTGGTTGCTTCTTTCCCTTCTAGGTGGGCAGTGTGCTCCTGTTGGAGAGCTGCTGACCATGCTGAGGGCAGCTGCTCCCAGGAATCTCTCTCCAGCCTCCTGGCCACCAGAAACAAGACCTCAGACCTTTGTCCAGCATGGTTCCCCTGTCTTAGATCTGCCAGCACCCTCTCCTGTCTGCTGTTTCATTCCTGCCCACCTGATGTGTCTCTTGTTGTGCTGTTGTGGTCCCTCAGGCTGTATTAAATGGACTGCATTCATTCACTTGGCTCTTGGTTGGGTTGGGAGCTCTCCTGGCTTCTCTTCATGGCTCACTGCAGGAAGGAAAGCAGTGAAAAGGTTTTGTCTGTGGCAGGACTGCAGAGGGCTCCAACACAGCAAAGCTGTCTTCGGGCTGGAGCTGACCTCCACAGCCATCCTGCCAGGAGCTAGGGCCAGTAGAAGAGAACTGTTCATGTTGGAGGTCTTCATCTGGAGTATTGTGTCCAGTTCTGGGCTCCCCAGTTCAAGAAGGACAGGGGAGTGCTGGAGAGAGTACAGCAAAGGGCTACAGAGATGGTTAGGAGACCAGAACACCTGGCTGAGGGACTTGGGGCTTTTTAGGCTGGAGAAGAGAAGGCTGAGGTGGGGGAATCTTCTCAATGCTTCTTTAATCCTGCAAGGGTGGGTGGCAGGAGGATGGGGCCAGGCTCTTTTCAGTGGTGCCCAGTGACAGGACAAGAGGTAAGTGGCACAAACTGGACCACAGGAAATTGCATCTAAACATGAGGAGGAACTCCTTGACTTTGAGGGTGGTGGAGCATGGGAACAGGCTGTCCACAGAGGTGGTGGAATCTCCATCCCTGGAGACATTCCAAACCTGAGCAACCTGCCCTAGTGATCCTGCTCTGAGTGGACTCAGTGATCTTCAGAGGTCCCTTCCAACCCCTACCATGCTGTGATTCTGCAGTCAGGCTTCCTGTCTCCTCTTTAGCAGAAACCTGTCCTTAGGTGTGTTGGGTGAGGCTGGCAGAGTCCTGTGAGCTGAAGAGAGCAAGGGTAGAGGTGCAGGAGCTCCTGGCCACCACAGGGTGACAGCACACAGAAAGGACAAGCACAGGGGTTGAGGCAATCACCAGGTGGCTCAGTGGGAGGAATGCTTGTCTGGCACAGGTTCCTCTGTTGGCCAGCACAGGTTAGTCTGTTGGCCAGTGGCCTCTAGAGTGTCTTCTAATCATGGAATCACAGAAGGGCTTAGGTTGGAAGGAACCTTAAAGATCATCTAGTCCAACCTCCCTGCCATGGGTGGGACACCTCTCAGCTAGACTCAGCTGTTCAAGGCCTTGAACACCTCTGGGGAGGGGGCAACCACAACCTCCCTGGGAAACCTTTTCCCAGAGTCTCACCAGCCTTGTACTGAAGAAGTTCTTCCTAAGCTCCAGTCTCACCCTGCTCTCCCTCAGCTTCAAACCATTCCCCTTTGGCCTGTCTCTACACACCCTCACAAGAAGTCCCTCTGCAGCCTTTCCTGTAGGATCCCTTCAGGTATTGGAAGGCAGCTCTAAGGTGCCCCTGGAGTTTTCTCCTCTCCATGCTGAACAACCCCAGCTCCCTCAGCCTATCCTCACAGCAGAGCTGCTCCAGCCCTTCGTGGCCCTCCTCTGGACTCACTCCAATGGTTCCACATCCTCCTTATGATGGGGCCACCAGAACTCTGCCTGAAACCTGAGCTGCAAAGGCAAGGGAAGGCATTTGCCTGTGCTTACAGTCCTGGGGAGCTGAGAGAAGCTGGGGCTGGCTTCACTCTGCTTGTACCATCAAGATTAACAAGGCATGAAGGCAGGAGCTGCTCTTCCCCATCTCCATCCTGCCTTGCCAGGGAAGCTGAGAGCACTTCCCTGCCTCGGAGCTGCCCGTGGTGGCTCCCCTCTAATGCCTCTCCAAGCCTTGCTGATACCATCTCAGCTATCACCCAGCAAATGCTGGGCTGTTCCCTGCAGGGAGGCTCACTGATAGACTCTAATCCTGTCTAGAGGATTAAGGGTCTCAGGAGGGAGGGACAGCTTTTGTTCTGCACGGTGTAGGAGATAAGATGTGATGGATGGAACCATCAGCTTTGCTGACTCCACAGCCTGCCAGGTTGCTGCCCTCATTACTGCTCTGCAAACCCAGTCTAGGTGATGGCTGTGACTTGATGTGGATGAGGACTGCTTCCTGTGCTCCCTTCTCTCATGCTTTGCTGGAGGAGTGGGCAGCATGTGCCTAGCACCCTCCCTCCCTCCCTTCACCGTGGGGCCAAGCCCTGCTGTCAGCCCTCAATCCTCCTCTGCTGACTGAGGATTAGCTGTATCACAGATGCTGCTGCCTTAAGCTCTCCCAGACCTGCTCAGGGCTAGCAGGACTTGTTTGGGGAGCAGGGGTGACCAGTTTGCTCTGCTGTACCACCTCAATTCTCAGCTTAAGCCAACTTGCTGCTGCTTTTCCCTCCTGCCCTCGGTTTGATTCCTTTCCCCTCACACTTCTGTGCGAAGCAGTTTCTTTTCTAGGTGGTTTATTTCTGCTTCTGCCTAGGGAATTGAGAATAACCTGAGCTTCTGGTAGGGGAAGAGCTTTGATTGCTTTCCCAAACTGTTTCTTTGGAGCCACATCAGAGCTGTTCCCTGAACTGGCTGGAGCAGAGCAGGACTTGGCAGAGCTCGCTGCTGTTGGCGACTGCTGCGTGCGCTCCGCTTCCCTCATCTCGCCTGCCTGCGGCTGCCGGGAATAG
Source organism: Indicator maculatus (assembly GCA_013399975.1). Lineage (NCBI taxonomy): Eukaryota > Metazoa > Chordata > Aves > Piciformes > Indicatoridae > Indicator > Indicator maculatus. Next base: position 56,022 of record VXBD01002088.1, on the reverse strand, counting down.
ATGTGCTCAGCAACCAGGCAAATTTAGAGCTGGAGGGATGGGGAAGAGAGGCTCTGCTGGCACCTGCAGGGCTGCTGATAGAGGAGGAGGAGGGAGAAGGAAGGGGAAGCTTTACTGCAGGAGCTCTTGTAAGGGAGTGGAAGCTCGGAGCTGCTGAGAACTGGCTCTGCGGCAGCCAGGTGAGCGCTGCCTTCCCACCTGCTCTGCTGGCTGAGTGCCTCTGGCCCTCCCAGCAGCTCTGAGATGCAAAGTTCCACTTCTGACTGCAGGGGAAAACTCTGTAGAGGGGGAGAAAGCAGTCATACTCCTTTGGGGAGGAGGAGGCCTTCTGCCTGGGGTTTGCAGGCTGACTATGGCTTACCATGGGGAGGCAGCGTGAGGTCTGTCCCCTGAGCCTGTTGTCCTGACTGCTGAAGTCCTTGCAGGAGCCTGTGTCCCAAGAGAGGTGCTGGACAAAGCTGGAAGATGCTGGTATCCATTGTTTGCTGAGGCAGCAGCTAAGCCAGTGGCTGAACACAACAGATTCTGCTCTTTGGGAGCCTCTCCTATGAAGACAGACTGAGAGAGTTGGGGCTGTTCAGGCTGGAGAAGAGAAGGCTCCCAGGAGACCTTCTTGTGGCCTTCCAGGATCTGAAGGGGGCTCCAAGAAAGCTGGGGAAGGACTTTTGAGGGTGTCAGGGAGTGATAGGACTGGGGGGGATGGAGCAAAACTAGAAGTGGGAAGAGTTAGATTGGATGTTAGGAAGAAATTCTTCCCCAGGAGGGTGATGAGAGACTGGCAGAGATTCCCCAGGGAGGTGGTGGAAGCCTCATGCCTGGAGGTTTTTGCAGCCAGGCTGGATGTGGCTGTGAGCAACCTGCTGTGGTGTGAGGTGTCCCTGCCCATGGCAGGGGAGTTGGAACTGGTTGATCCTTGAGGTCCCTTCCAACCCTGACAATTCCACGATTCTATGAAATTCCCAGCTCCCACATGCCCTAATCCCTGTGGCCCATCCTTGGTGCTGCTGCTGCCTTGACACCTTCCACTATTCCTCCTCCTGCACCAGCCCTGGTTGCTCCTTGTGTGCTTGGGTTAGAGGTGCATCTGTTTTCCTGGGGTCTCAGCTGATCTGTACTCTGCCTGTGTGCCCAACCTCTGCCAGCTAAGAGGCATCTGTGGCCTGCCTGCCTTGCTGCTGTGGGAGCTGCCAGCCTGACCTCATGGGAGAGGTGGAGGTCAGACCATGGTTCCTCAATGTAAGAGCTTTCAGCAGGGACTTCCTGGCTCTGAACATCAAAGAGAAGTGTTTGGTTCAGCCGTGGAGCTGACAGGGGAAGCAGTTGCAGGGGGTGATTTCTGCAGTGCTGCTGGCACTTCTGGGCTTTCAGTAACCTCTTTGTTTGTTCAGCTGCTTGACCATCAGTGGTGGCTACGTGGTGGACACCTGCAGGGCTTGGCTGGGATCTAGGCTCTTCACTTCTACTTCCTCAATGGCTTCCTCATAGAAGGGGTTGGGTTGGAAGGGACCTTAAAGATCTTCCAGTTCCAACCCCCCTGCCATGGGCAGGGACACCTTCCACCAGCCCAGGTTGTCAAAGCCTCCTCCAGCCTGGTCTTCAGCACTTCCAGGGATGAGGTGTCCACAGCTTCTCTGGGCAACCTGTTCCAGTGTCTCACCAACCTCACTCTAAAGAATTTTCTCCTCATCTCCAGTCTCAATCTCCCCTCTCCCAGTTTCAGTCCCTTTGCCCTCATCCTGTTACTCCAAGCCCTTGTAAAAAGTCCCTCTCCAACTCTCCTGTATCCCCATTCAGGTCCTTGAGGACTGCTCTAAGGTCTCCCTGGAGCCTTGTCCTCTCCAGGCTGAACAGCCCCAACTCTCCCAGCCAGTCCCCATAGGGGAGATGCTTCAACTCCTGGTCATCTTTATGGCCTCCTCTCCAACAGATCCACTCCTCCTGCCTTCTCTCTCTGCTTAAGACAGCCCTCAGCTGACTGTCTCCATGTGGAGCAGAGCAATCCTTTTCCAGCTGAAGGGTGAAGTGGAGACAGAGCAGAATCTCCCAGGCTTCACATCAGTGATGGCTTTTGCAGCAGCTCAGCCTGGATGTCTTCCCAGCTCCATCCTTCCTCCGCTTTCACAGTGGTGCTGGAGCCTTCCCATGTATGAAGTAGCCACATGGAGCAAGACCCAGGAGCTGACTTCAATGCCTGGCCTGGGTTGTGTTTGGGTGAATTGTTTCAGATGATAAACCACCACAGCTTCAAGCTCTTCAGCCTTGATTTCTGGCTCTGAATGCTCCTCATCCTCCCACACCTCTCCAGGATTTCAGGATCAGTGTTTTGCTTCCTTGCTCCTCCAACCAAAGAGAGGCTCTGAGTGTCCCCTGCTTGCAGGACCATGGCCACACCAAGGCAGCAGAGCAGCTGAAACCAAGCAGTGTTGCTCCTGTGCCCTGCCCCATCCCAAACAAATGTGCAGGAGCTGGAGGACAAAGCACCACCACCCTCCTGGGCATGGTGGTGGTGAGCTGGGGGAAGATGGTTCTCTGCTCCCCAGCACAGTGTGGGGCTCCACACCTTGCCTCCCACCACAGCTTGAGGACATGGCTGAAGGGGCTCCAGGGTGCAGCAGCTCAGGATTTGCTGGGGCTGGAGGAGTAAGCTTGGGCAGCCTGGCAGGATGCATCCCCATCAGAAGCAGCAGCAAGGAGCTTACCTGGCAGCTCTTGTTTTTTCCTTTGCAAAGGGTTTGCTGGCTGCTTGCAGCTTTGTCCTTGTGAGGGATGCCAAAGTGTCAGGAAACACAAAAATGTTTTCCTGGGCTTCACTTAGCTTTGTGCTGCTTCAGTGAGCTGAAGGCTGTCACTGAGGGGGCCTCTTGAGGAGCTCTGCTTTGCTCAGCTGAGTCCATGTGATGCCAACTGCAGAGCCAAACCAGTGCAGTTTGGAGGCAACTGACTCATTTTTAACTTGCTGAAAGCAGGAATGTACTGCAAGTGTCACATTTGTGAGGATGCTTCTCATTTCCCTCTATACTCTTCTGTATTTAGAGTGTTCTGATATTTATAGGTTGCAGAATTTAGGAGCAGTCCTTTGGTTTGAGGGCTACAAAGCTGCTGAGGAGCTCTGTGAGGAGCAAAGGCTGAGAGCCTGCAGTAGAGCAGCCCCAGAGGGGATCTGAGCAATGCTCAGCAAGAGCTGAAGGAGCTGTGGGGGGCAAGAGGCTGGGGCCAGACTCTTCTCAGGGGTGCCCAGGGACAGGAAAGGAGCAATGGGCACAAACTGGAACCCAGGAGGTTGCATCTGAAGAGGAGGAGAATCTTGTTTGGTGTGAGGGTGCTGGAGGCCTGGAGCAGGCTGCCCAGAGAGGTTGTGGAGTCTCCTTCTGTGGAGAGCTTCCAACCCCCCCTGGGCATTGTGCTGCTGGGCAAGGTGCTGTGGGTGCCCTGCTGTGGCAGTGGGGTCAGACTGGGTGAGCTCCAGAGGTCCCTTCCAACCCCATCCACGCTGGGATCCAGGGATTTATGGCAGTGTGTGTAGTTTTAGTTCTGCCTTACAAGGGTGCTGGAGGCTGGGTATGGTAAACAAAAGCAGAGCTCAGAGGGAAGAAGCTAAACATCCCCTGCCGTGTCCTTTGAAGTCAAAACAATCCCTGGGCTGCTGGCTTTGAGCAGGAAGAAACTTCCTGACTCCAGTCCTCTTGCACTGAGCCTTGCAAACTTTAAACAAAACAGAAACTCTTTAAGTTGTTGAGGTGAAAGAAGGGATCTGGGGGAGCATCTCTGACCACAGAGTCTCTGCAGCTGACTTCTGGGTGTTGCAGGCTGCCAGCACTGCAGAATGTTTGTCCCAGAAGCACTTCTGAGACCTTGCTCCTTGTTCAGCAGGCTGCATTAACTTCAGGTTTTCAGTTTGAGGGAGAAGCTGGAGGGCTGTAGAGTTCCTCTCCAGGGGTATTAGGAGCATCAAATGGATTCTGCAGGATCACAGCCTGAGTCCCCTGTCTTCTGCAGTGGCCAGGTGACAGATGCTGCAGAAAGCCTGAAGAGCAGGGAGAGCAGAGAATGATCCATCTCTGACACGATTTCCAGCAGCCAGTTGCCTGAGGCCACCTCTGGAGTGTTGTGTCTAATTCAGGGCTCTCCAGTTCAAGAGAGGCAGGGAAATGCTGGAGAGAGTCCAGGGGAGGCTACAGAGCTGCTGAGGGACCTGGAGCAGCTCTGTGAGGAGCAAAGGCTGAGAGCCTTGGGGCTGAGAGCCTGCAGGAGAGCAGCCCCAGAGGGGATCTGAGCAATGCTCAGCAAGATCTGAGGGGTAGGGGGCAAGAGGTTTGGGTCAAGGAAGGTTCTCCTGCCCCTCTGCTCTGCCCTGCTGAGGCCACATTTGGAGTCCTGTGCAAAATCTTGGTCTCCCCAGTTGAAGAGAGACAGGGAAATGCTGGAGAGAGTCCAGAGGAGGCTACAGAGCTGCTGAGGGGCCTGGAGCAGCTCTGTGAGGAGCAAAGGCTGAGAGCCCTGGGGCTGAGAGCCTGCAGAAGAGCAGCCCCAGAGGGGATCTGAGCAATGCTCAGCAAGACTTAAAGGGTGGAGAGTAAGAGGCTGGGGCCAGACTCTTCTCAGAGGTGCCCAGGGACAGGACAAGGAGCAATGGGCACAGACTGGAACCCAGGAGGTTCCACCTGAAGAGAAAAAACTTGTCTGGTGTGAGGGTGCTGGAGGCCTGGAGCAGGCTGCCCAGAGAGGTTGTGGAGTCTCCCCTGGAGAGATCCAACCCCCCCTGGGCATTGTGCTGCTGGGCAAGCTGCTGTGAGTGCCCTGCTTTGGCAGGGGGGTTGGACTGGGTGAGCTCCAGAGGTCCCTTCCAACCCTCACCATGCTGGGATCCAGGGATTTGTAGAGCCAGCTGTGAGGTGTTAACAGGCCCCACACAACTTCTTTCTTTAAACACAGATAAATTGCACCCTGCTCTGTGCACCCTGCAGCAGCAGCCGTCTGCTTCAGGCACAGGTTCAAAGCCTACAGGCAGCTGGATGGAGGAGATGTGAGCTGTGGGGCTGGGGCAGAGGCAACTGCTGGCTTCCTGCACTCCCCAGGGGATGGTGACAGTCCCAGCAGACTCTGAGGGTTTACTTTTGGGGTGCCTGGGGCTGCTGGGATCACTGGAAGCAGCAAGAGGTGAGAGGGAGAGGTGGCAGTCAGGAGGAATGCTGTGTTGTTTCCAGGAGATTCCTTTCTGAGGTCAAGCTCCCTGGCATTAAATGGTCTTATCCCAAAGGAATTCTCAGCTGTGTGTCATTTAATCACCTCTGGTCAGCCAAGTTAACCTCCCCTTGTTTTCCTTCTGCCTCGTTCTTTCCCTCCCCTCCCAAAGGTTTGTGACCTGCTTGCTGCTGGCTTCCTGCAGTGCCTTTCCCAAACGAGGTGGCCTCGCCACAGGACAACCAGGAAGCAGCTGACAGGCACCCAGCCTGCACCAGGAAGGGCAGAGAGGAGGCAGGAAGAGAGAGGAGCTCTTCCCTGCCCAGGGCAGTGTCCCTGTGGGGAGTTTTGACAGGTCACACAGGAAAAGGCAGGCAGATGGGGTCCAGCTCATGGTGAGATCCTGAGCTGCTGCCACTCTCCTGCTGGGAGAGCTGGCTGGCTTCCCAGGGCTGGTGGGAAGAGAAACCAAAGCCTGTGTGGTGCTGAGCCTCCCTGGCAGCAGGCAGGCTCTCAAGCCCCAGCCAAGGACCCTGCTGAGCTGCAGACACTCACCTTCTGCGTCACTTGGCCCAGGGCTGGCTGGCAGGAGGTCTCCTTGGGCCAAAATGTGAAGGAGGAGCAGCAGATAGGCCACTTCTTAGGTGTCCCTGCCCTTCCTGGAGAGACAGAGAGCACTGCTGGACCTGCCTGAGTGCTGCAAGGTCAACCTCATCTCCTGCCAAGGAGCTGATTTTCCTCAGCAGCCTCCACTTTATCTTTTGTCTGCCTGGCCAGTGTGGAGGAGCTGCTTGGCTTTTGATTTTTATTTCCCCCCCCCACCCCAGCAGCAACTGCAGCAGCAGCTTCAAGTGGCTCTGTGGGGACCTGTGGTGGACTTTGTTTTGATTCCCCAGAGAACATCATGACCTTAACAATCTCTCTTATGGCAGGGAATGGGAGAGCAGATTGCAGGGGGGGACAGTCTGAACCTGAGTGTCACCAGGAGCACTTGGAGGGTTTAATGGAGATTGTTTAGGGGGTGTAGGGGATGCTGGACCCTGAGAGCCCCTGCTGGCCTTGGAGCCATTCAGAGAGCTGTGGAGGAGGCTGCTTTGCCCAGCTGAACCCCAGCATGTTGGGGTTGGAAGGGGTCTCTGGAGATCAGCCAGTCTGATCCCCCTGCTAAAGCAGGGCACCCACAGCAGCTTGCCCAGCAGCACAATGCCCAGGGGGGGATGGAAGCTCTCCACAGAAGGAGACGCCACAACCTCTCTGGGCAGCCTGCTCCAACTCCCCTGCCAAAGCAGGGCACCCACAGCAGCTTGCCCAGCAGCACAATGTCCAGGGGGGGATGGAAGCTCTCCAGAGAAGGAGACTCCAGAACCTCTCTGGGCAGCCTGCTCCAACCCCACTGCCAAAGCAGAGGTACCCACAGCATCTCACCCAGCAGCATAGTGTCCATGTGGGTTTGGAATCTCTCCAGAGAAGGAGCCCCCCAACCTCTCTGGGCAGCCTGTTCCATCCCCCTGAGCGGAGCCATTCCCTCGGGAGAGCTTGGGAGCTGCTCTGCAGCATGTGGTGATGCTACCCTGAGAGCCAGGACCTGCCAGGAAGCAGAGGAGCACAGTGGGCAGGAGAAGAACCACCAAGAGCCTCAGGTGAGCCAAACAGAATCCAGGCTGGCTGAGCCCTGGTGGGAAGCCAGAGCCGGCAGGATCCAGCACTGATGGATCAAGGTGCAGCTCTCCTGGGTGGATCTCCACAGAGAATCTTCATTCCTCCTCTTTTTTTTCCCCTTTAACTTTCCTTTGAATTGGGTAGGACTCTACCCTAGGGTTTATTTACTCCCTCAAGCCTTTGGAACCCTGCTCTGGAGGGGTGGGCACACACTTGGTGGTCTGTGTCACCCACCTGCAGCTATTTTACCTCCTTGGGCCCCAAGTCCTCACTGAAGCTCTGTGGAGGGTGCTGCTTGTTAATGTCACCAGCATTTGCCAGGCACATGGGAAAAGGGCAAGGCTCAGGGTCATCAAGAGGAGCTGAGTGGGTGGCTGGTCCTCAAGCAGGACCTCTGCAGGCTCCTTGCCATCAGGAAGCTCTGCTTTGGGAGGTCCTGCCTGGGGTTGAACCCCGGGGGGGTTTCCTCAGCAGCCCAAGGGGAAAGTGCTGAGGAGAGAGGGAGTCCCAGGGAGGGGTTTTGTGCTGCTCCCCAAGGAGCTGAGTGCAAGGTGGCTCTGCCACAGGTTGCTTTTCATACAGCAAGAGGAAATGGTGCACCAGGGGAAGGTTAGGTTGGATGTTGGGAACAATCTCCTTCCTGTAAGAGTGGTCAGGCACTGGAACAAGCTGCCCAGGGAGGTGGTGGAGTCACTGCCCCTGGAGCTGTTCAAGAAATGTGTGGCCATGGCCCTTGAGGGGCAGGTTCAGTGGCCATGGTGGTGTTGGGATGATGATCTTGGAGGTCTCTCCCAGCCAGAATGGTTCTGTGAGTGGCAGGGGTTGGGAGGGACCTCTGAGGATCATAGAGTCCAAGCCCCCTGCTGAAGCAGGGCACACAGGAGCGTGGCCAGACTCATCTTGAAAGCCTCTAGAGAAGGAGGCTCCACAACCTCTCTGGGCAGCCTTTGGTAGTCAGTTGCTCAGTCATCTACTAGAGAAGGCTGTGCTGGGGCACATGGTTCCTGCACCCCTTCTCTGGTGCCATGTTACAGCCCTGGGGCTCTCTTCTGACCCTTGCAGTGACCCTCCATGGGGCAGTAGCTTTGCTGTGGCACCAGCTGATCAGCCCCCCCAGGCTCAGCCCAGCTCAAAGGCTGGGGGGAGGTGAGCTGTGTGCCTGGAGAGGCTGGAGGGCTGCTGGCCATGCCAGGGCTGGGGCTTTGGCAGGGGA
>VXBD01002088.1:21495-47538 GCA_013399975.1 Indicator maculatus | reverse complement strand
ATGGATTTGTGGGTTGGAGGGGATGGATTTGGGGGTTGGAGGGGATGGATTTGGGGGTTGGAGAGGGGAGGATTTGTAGGTTGGAATGTCCCTTCCAGTTCGTGTGTCCAAAGCAGGAATGCAGCAGCTTGCTGATAAATGACCTCCTTCTCTCCTTCCCTCCTTCCCTTCCCACCTCACTTTGTCAGCTGAGGAATGAAAGATTGTAAGGCAGTGCCAAGAGAAGCAGTGAGTGGAATTTCAAGATCCCCCTTGGTGGGGAGGCTCCAAGCATGGAAGTGTTCAAAACCAGCTTAGATGGGGCTGGAGCAACCTACTTCAGTAGGAGGTGTCCCTGCTCGTGGCTGGGGGGGTCGAAACCAGATGATCTTTAAGGTCCTTTCCAACCCAACCCATTTCTGTGACATGAAGGACCTGGTGCCCACCCTCAGCCCTCTGTTTCACATTCAGAAAGTCCCTCTGGAGCTGCCCTTGGAGTTTCTACAAGAGATGACACAACAGAGAGGAGCTCTTGTCTGGCTTGAGCAGACATAAACATGTTTGTGGTTTGGGGAGTGGTGTGTTTGGTTTTTTTCTCCCATGGAAGGATCTGTCTGTGATCAGAGCCGCCCCCACACCTACCTGGTTGCTTCCAGAGGTCACATTCCTACCCTTGGAGTAAACAAAAGGTTGTTGAGCTACCTGACAGCTGACACAGGAGGGGATGTTTCATAAGGGCTAGGTTGCCTCCACCATAAAACTTCAAGCAGTCTGTCTGCTCTGCAGTGCTGAATAAAAAGTCTTCCTCTGAAGGAAAAGCTGAGCCTGGTGGTTTGCAGGAGAGAGCTGGCAGGGGCTAGCCTGTGCCTTCCCAGCCACCTTGCCACTGGAAGGAACAGCCCAGAGCTTGCACTGGGGAAGTTCAGCTCTTCAGGAGGGGTGGGGGGAGGCTGGTGCCTGGGCTCTGCTTGCTTGTGTGCAAATTCCTCCTGGGTTAGATGTGGCAGGAGGCTGAGCAGCTCCTGAGCTCTCTCCCCTGGCAGTGCCTGTGTGCCTCTTGCCTTTTTAGTTCTTTCTTTCTTTTTTTTTTTTTTTCCTCCCTGGCTCTATTCAGGGCACTGCTTTGTGTTCAGCAGCTCCTGAAACAGCTGCTGCAGGGTTGGAGTAACCTTGAAAACAGCTCTGTGCCTCCTCCCAGGTGCAGGAGCTGGGCTGGTCTGTGGTCAGAGCTCCATGCAGGCGCCGGCAGCAGCCCTCACCGTGAGGTCATTTCCCTACCGAGGTGTGCCTCATGCTGTGGCCTTGATCCTCCCAGGATCAAACAATGGTTTGAGTTGGAAGGGACCTTAAACGTCATCTAGCTCCAACCCACCTCACCATGGGCAGGGACACCCCCCCCTGCATCAGCTTGCTCAAGGCTTTGTCCAACTTGGCCTTGAACATTTCCAAGGATGAGGCATCCACAGCCCTCCCGGAGCAACCGGTTCCAGCCTCTCCCCACCCTCCCTGGAAAGAATTTCTTCCTCATCTCCAGTCTTAATCCTCCCCTCTTCTACCTCAAAGCCATTCCCCTCTTCCTGTCACTCCCAGCCCTTATCAAAAGTCCCTCCCCAGCTCTCCTGTAGCCTCCTTCAGGTACTGGAAGGCTGCTCTGAGGTCTCCCTGGAGCCTTCTCTTCTCCAGGCTGACCAGACCCCAACTCTCTCAGCCTGTCCTTGTAGGAGAGCTGCTCCAGCAGCTCTTGCCTGTGTGTTGAAACCTCTTTCCCAGTCTTGTCCTCTGCAATGGTCTGATGTTTCTGTATCTGTGGGAGTCAGGCTTTCCTTTTCTCCCTCCCCCCATCATTTTTCTCATGACTAATGAAGTGCTGCTTGAGGCTCAGCACTGAAAGGTGAAATTGTTCAGGCTGGGAAAGACCTTTAAGCTCTTCAGGTCCAACCATTAGCCCAACACTACCAAGTCCATATCCCTCAGCACCACATCTCTGTGTCTTTTAAACACCTCCAGGGTGGTGACTTCAGCACTGCCCTGGGCAGCCTCTCCCAGGGTTTGAGAACCCTTTCAGAGAAGAAGTTTCTTCTCATGTCCAACCTGAACCTCCCCTGGCCATTTCCACCTGTTGCATGTGAGAAGAGCCTGACCCCAGCCTCACTCCAACCTCCTTTCAAGGAGTTGTAGAGGGTGATGAGGTCTCCCTTCAGCCTCCTCTCCTGAAGATGAAGCAAGCCTGGTTCCCTCAGCTGCTCCTCCTAAGAGCTGAGTCTCACAGAGCTTTGAGACACAGCAAGCAGTCTGCTCAGCCTCTTCTTCAGCTGCAGCATCACTCTGACCCCAACAGTCACATTCAGGGGGTGGCTCAGCTCCTGGTCTTCCAGGAGATGGAGTGACATCATGTATTGGATGAGGTCTTGGGCAACCTGCTCCAATGCCCACGTCAGGGGGGTTGCAAGCAGTTGATCTTTAAGGTTCCTTCCATTCTATGAATCTATGGAAGCAGAAAGAGCCTAGAGCTGAAGCCTTCCAAGGTCTTGGGGGAGCTTGAAGCTGAACTTTGTGCACAGGAGGCCTCTCTTTAGCTGTAGGTGGGGGAGAAACCTGAAAGGCAACCACACAGAGTGCCCAGCTGTGTGGTTTGGGGGAGGCAAAGGGGGAGAAAGCAAAAGGATTGTACTGTTCTAATAAAGGCAGAAACTCTCCTCCTTCATCTCCTATCAAAATCCTTCTGTGTTTCCAGTTGGCAACTCTGGCAAGAGTGGGAGTTGAAAGCCATTTTCCCAGCCTCCCCCCTTCCCCCCCACCACCAGCTGTGTTGTAAAGGCAAAGCTGACAATAACTTGTGCAGCTCCTCTGGTGCAGCCCAAATTTGGGGTGGCTGCAAGGTACTAAGTCCCCACATTTGCTAAGGAGTCAGCAGGGGTCGTGTGGCTGAGGCTGCTGATTTACAAAGGACCTTTCTCTCTCCTGACTCCCTGAAAGTGTCTTCATCAGTGTGGTGTCCTTCAGGAGGCCTCCTCAGCAAGGGAATGAGGGATAAGAGGGATTTAGGACCTGTGGGAGAGGTGGGGAAGATGGGGCAGATGTTTGGAGGAGAGTGGGACTGCAAAATCAGAGAATAGAGTCGTGGACTGGCTTGGGTTGGAAGGGATCTTTCAAGGTTCAGCCCCACTGCAGTCAGCAGGGACACCTGCAGCCAGGGCAACCTGACTTGGAATGGTTTCAGGCATGGGGCATCTGCCACTGCTCTGGGCAGCCTGGGGCAAGGTCTCACCACCCTGAGTGTAAAAAATGTCCTCCTTAATCTAGTCTGAATCTCCATCTTTTAGTCTAAACTCGTCACCCCTTATCCTGTCACAACAAGCCCTGCTAAAAGTCTGTCCCCAGCTTTCTTCTTGGCCCCTTGAAGCACTGTAAGGCCTCCAGAAGGTCTCCCAGGATGGAGCCCTCTCTTCTCCAGGCTGAACAACCCCAACTCTCTCAGCCTGGCCTCGCAGCAGAGCCCTCCCAACCCTTCCATCATTGCTGTGACCTCCTCTGAAGCCACTCCAGAGGCTTCTGCTGAGGCCTCCGGAGGTGGACACAGCACCACATGGTTCAATGCTGGGAATCACCATGCCTAGAAGTGAAAAACCAGAATGACAGCAGCAGAAAAGCCCAGGATGCTAACCAGTGTAATTACCCAAGCAGGACAGTTGGTTAAAGATGAAACCCCACACTCAGAGCTGGTGGGGAAATTCCTCTGGGTCTTTAAAATTCACCATTAGCTGGCTCATTAATTTTTATGGGTTGGGTTTTGGTTTGGGTTTTTTTTTTTTTTTTTTTTTACCTTCCTGCAGAATGCCCTCCCTTGTCCTGCTGCTCTTCATCTCCTTCAGCAGCTTGGCTCTAGCTTCAAACCCAACTTTAAAGGGCGCAGCTGCATCTCATCCATCCTGGTGGGTTCCCCGTGGGGCTCTCCTATTCTGGTCACGTCCCACCTCGCTTTCCTGGCACGTAATGCCCTCCTCTTCTCATTAACAACCCTCACACAGTGCTTCACAAAGCCCAGCAGAGCCCTCCCTGGCCTCCTGACAGGCGATCAGGGAGGATGAGGAAGGGCTGGGCAAAGCGGAAAGGACTTCCCGAGGGCTGTGTCCACAGCCCCCCGGCAGGATGAGCCTTGGAGCCAGGTGTGCTCAGCATCCCATCCTCAGCAGCATCCCATCCTCAGCAGCATCCCATCCTCAGCAGCATCCCATCCTTAGCAGCATCAGAGAGGGCTTTGGGTTGGAAGGGACATTTAAAGGTCATGGAGTCCAACCCCATCCCCAAAAAATGGGGGTGGGATTTTGGGGGAGAATTTCTTCACCCTGTAGGGACCTTTAAAGGTCTCATTGAGTCCAACCCCATCCCAAAAACAGGGTCAGGATTTTGGGGAAGAGAGGATTTCTGCACCCTGTAGGGACCTTTAAAGGTCATCTAGTCCAATCCCATCCCAAAAATAGGGTCAGGATTTTGGGGAAGGGAGGATTTCTGTACTCTGCAGAGACCTTCAAAGGTCACCAAGTCCAACCCCATGTCAAAAATGAGGGCAGGATTTTGGAGAAGGGAGAATTCCTGCACCCTGAGGGGACTTTAAAGATCAGTGAGTCCAACCCCATCCTAAAAACGAGGGCAGGGGCTTGGGGGTGGGAGAATTCCTGCCCCCTGGTGCCAAGTGGCTCTGCCGCAGGCGCTGGGAGCCGGTGCTCCCGCAGGCTGCTGGGCACGGCGGCGCGGGTTGGACTGGTCCGGTGAGGGTGGTGTGACACCAGGTGAGGGACAGGCTGCTCTTCGGCTCAGAGCCGTCCTGGTTGCTGATGATAAAGGGTTCAGCAGCGTTTGGTCGTCCTAGGAGTGGCCCTTGGCCGTCCTCTGGCTGAAGCAGTGGCAGGAAGAGCGCTGGCAGCGGGGGTGTGCCGCAGCCTTGCTCTGCATCCTCCCGGTGCTGGAGCGGGAGACTTCTGTTCAGCAAGCTGGTCCTGCTGCCTCCACACCCCTGCCTGGCTCTCTGCCCCCACTACCTCCTTCCATTTAAGCAACTGGGAGTCGCAGTCCTTTGTGGTCGCCCTCCGCACCGTTGGTCTGCTGTCACTTCTCTCGTGTGTGTGTGTGTGTGTGTCGTTCCACGCAGGTTTTCATCCTCATTTCACTCACACCAACCTCAACGTTCCTCTGTGATAAGTTATCACATGCCTGCAGCATGCCTCAAGAGCCAGAATCGCAGAGTTGTCGGGGTTGGAAGGGACCTCGAGGATCATCCCGTTCCGACCCCCCTGCCATGGGCAGGGACGCTTCACAGTAGAGCAGGCTGCCCAGAAGGTGAAGAAAGGCAGCAGATTCCCACCTTCCCCTTGCAGGACGAGGGGGAAAGGGAAAACAAAATAAAGGGCCGAAAAAGCCCAGAAAAGGCTGCTGGGGAGCAAGCTCCTAAACGAAAGTGTCACTTTAGGGCTCTGAAGAGCTCCTCCCTGCTCTCAGCCATTGGCTGCCTCGGCGGCTTCCCATTCTTTTGTATGAAGCAGCAATGCAGCTGTCAGCCTCACAAGCTCAAGAGCTCTCTGCTCTGCTGAAGAAGTAGAAATGGGCAGGAGATCCCCCGTCGCTTTCTTCGTGGTCCTGTGGGCCAGCCAAGCGGGGACGTGGGCGGCAGGACGCTCCAAGGTGAACCCCAGGATCATCACAGCTCCGCAAGGTAAGTTGCCGGAGCCTGCTGCAACCTTGAGCTGCGGCAGCGGCGGCCGGCTGCAGCTGACAGCTACTCGCTGTGCCTGCCGGCGGGGGGTGGGGGGAGAGCTTTGCTACCTGCCCTTGGCTCTTTGGAGAAGAGTTGGCGGCGGTTTTGTGATTTCGCTGGGTGCCTTCGGGGAGACTTTTTGGTTCTCTTTCAAAACGAGCCAAACCTGCTTCACCTTCTGGTTTTCTCGGTTGCTTCTAATCGAATTTTTAGATCGCAGAACCGGAGGGTTGTTGTGGTTGGAAGANTTTTTTTTTAAAAACATGTGTGTGTCCTAACCCCATTTTCTTCCCAGCTGGGTGTGTTCCCCCATTTTCCTCCAGCCCAAAGCCCCCCAACAGCCACAGTAACCATTTTCCTGAACTTGCAGGGAGAAATGGGAGAGAAATCTCTTTGCACAATGCAGTTAATTTCCTTATTCCTCTGCTGTCCTCACCCTCTTAGCCTCAAACAGAGCACTGGGAGCAAATATTTGCTGAGAAGCTCTGCTCTCTGAGAAGCCCAGTCCACCAAAAAATGCCATACCAGGACCTCTGCTCATATCTGATCTCAGCACAAACTGAACAAAGAAATGTTTGCAAGGGGCAAGCTGAGAGGACAGCCTCCAGCTTCATGTGTTGGAAAGAGCAGGCTAGCATTTAACTGCTCCCATCTCTGTCATCCAAGCTATTTTTTGGTTGGTTTTGGGGTGTTTTTTTCTTTTTTCTTTTTTTTTGGATCAATATCCTCCAGGGAGGTTTTAACAAAAATCCCCCAGATTGTCTCCCTTTCTCTCCTCCCCCCAAGAGCTTCTGGTGTTTGCCTAAGCCCGGGGTTGAGGCAGGCTGCGGAGCTCTCACTGCTCTGCAGCACAGCAGCTCCTCTGTGCTTCCCATTCAGCAGCAACTTCAGAGGACACCCAATTTCCCCTGCTTCGTTCTGCACCATCTGTTACTCCACTGCTGTTATTTCTGGTCCCTTTCTCCTTCAGGCCCATCTCTGCCTACAGGAGAAAGAGAGGCAGGCTTGGTGGGTGGCTTGGAGGTGCCGTGGTTGCACAAAGAGGAGTGGACCACCCCCCACCTGGCAAGGAAGGGCAGGGAGAGGTTGCTCCTAGTACTGCATCATTTGTTTTATCTGCTCAGGCATTGGAACAGGCAGTCCAGAGAGGTAGTGGAGTCCCTATCCCTGGAGGTGTTAAAAAAAGGAATAAAAGGTGTCCAGGGCATGAAGGGCATCACCAGGTTACTGCACAGGAACACGTTTAGGTGCCCCAAACCTGGCACTCTGGGACATGGTTTAGCGGCCACAGTGCTGTTGGGTTGGATTTGATGGTCTGGGAGGTCTTTTCCAACCTTAATGACTCTAGAAAAGGGGGATGTAAGAGGAGGAGAAAGCACAGAGCCTGACAGTGGGGATGGGTTTGGGGGGAGAGGTCATGCATGTCTCCATAGACATTTCTCCTGCCCTGCTCAGGGGAGGGGGTGAGGGGAAAGTTGAATTTCTGGTTAGAAACGCCTGTCCTGGAGTGAAAACTGTGCTGAGGAGGAAAAGGAAGGCTCCAAGTGTTTCCTTTGCACCTGTCTCTTGTGGGCTGTGCTTAGTGTGCACCTGCAGTAACAGTCATTTGGGCCTCTCCCTGCAGCTGTCAGAGGGAGGCTTTCCCGGCACTGAGCCCGCTGAGGATCTGTCACCCAGGAGCACCGAAGCCAATTAGTGCTGGGACGCCTCCCTGCAGAGGGATCAGCTTGTGCTTAGCTCTGTGCCTCTCTCAGGTTTTTGAGCTCAGCTGAGGCAGGGACCAGGGGCGGTTTCGGGGAGGCATCGGTGATGTGTGGCACGCTCGTTAGCAGCCCCCACCCCCACCCTGTGCCCTGGTTAATTGCATTTGTCTGGGTGCAAGCCTTGAGGAAGTAGGTTTGTGGGTGAAGAGGAGGAGGGTGGAGGCTCTGGAGGAAAGTGAAGAAATGAGAGAGGGGCAAAGGGGATGCCGTGGGCGAGAGGGAGCCCTCTTGAACTTCCCCAACGCTCCCCTCAGGGCGAAAGGCCACGGGGGCGCTGGTCTGCGGCTGGAGCCCTGGTCCCGGAGATTGAGAGCTGGGTGGAGAGGAGCAACGCTCTGGGACCTTCAGATGAGCGTTTGTGGTGGGGCTGGGGCCAGTGGTGCTGCCTGTGCTGTGCTGCAGGGCTGGCCTCAGCCCTGGGCTCTGCAGGAGCTGGCAGCTCTTCACCTAATTAAATGTCTTGCATGCCACAGCCCATCAGTGGCATCAGGTATGGCAGCCTCAGCAGAAACACCTCGAGATGCTGCAGCCTGCTGCTCAAGGCAGAGCTTCCTGCTGCTGCCCAGAGCTCAGCTCACTCCAAGAGGAAAGAGGCTGTGTGTGGGATCCCTCTCCAAGCTCTGCAGCGTTGAGGGAGAGGAGGAAATGGGTGCTGGGCGAGGCTGCAGCTTCCCTTCTGTCTCTGAGCCTTGCTCCCCTTGCCAGCACCCCACCAGACCCAGGCTGGGAGCCTTGACCTTGCTGCTGCGCTCTGAGCTCCCTCGTTGTGAGCTGGGGTCAAAAAAAGTAGCTGGGCTTAGGTAGCAAAATCCCAAGGTCAGACCTAAAGACAAAGGAACAGAGTCAGCCTGCCTCAGGACTTGGAGCTCCTGGATTTAAGTAGTTTCACAGTCCTGGGGAGCTGGGCTGGTGGCGTTGGGCCAGAGTGGTGGGTGGCTGGAGCACTGTGTTCTGCAGATCTGCCTCAGGGTCTGGAGAGCAGCTCCTGTGAGGAGCAGCTAAGGGAGCTGGGGTTGTTCAGCCTGGAGATGAAGAGGCTGAGGGGAGACCTCATTGCTCCCTACAACTCCCTGAAAGGAGGTTGGAGTGAAGTGGGAGTTGGTCTGTTCTCCTTAGTAACAAGGGATAGGTTGGACTCGATGATCTCTGAGTTCTTTTGCAGCCTGGTTGATTCTGTGACAAGAGGGAACAGCCTCAAGTTGCACCAGGGGAGGTTTAGGTTGGACATGAGGAACAATTTCTCCTTTGAAAGGGTTGTCAAGGCCTGGAACAGGCTGCCCAAGGCAGTGATGGAGTCACCACCCCTGAAGACATTTAAAAGTCATGTGGATGTGGTGCTGAGGGACACGTTTTAGTGGTGGACTTGGTAGTGCTGAGGTCATGGTTGGACTCAATGATCTTAAAGGGCTCTTCCAAGCAAAGCAATTCCATGATTCTGAAGCCAACCCCAATTCCTTGGCTGCTGCTCTGCCTTCACTTTGCCTCCCTGCTGCCAGGAGGTGAGGGATCAACCCAGCTGGGAGTGTTTGGCACCCAGGGCAGGGTGAAGGGTCCCTGGAGCCCTGCTAGCAGCTGGCACAGGTGGTTGGCTCTCAGCTCCCGCTGGGTAAGCAGCTATTTGAGAGCAAGTCTGACTCTGCAACATTTGTTCCTCTTAGGGGAAAGAGGCTGAGGTCAGCTCCAGAGCACTGCTGCAGCCTAGAGGTCCTTTTTCCAGACAAGGGCTCTGCTCCCCCCCCCTTGCCCTTTGCTGCTGACCCAGCACTCAGACAAGCCAGGGACTCTTCTGGCTGTTGCCCTTTGCAGCCTGCTAATGAAGGGAGGTGCTAAGAGGCAAGTTCCTTATCTAGTGAGATGTGCTGATGGGGGATCAGCTTCAGCTCTCAGCAGCTTCACCCTCGCACGCTGCGTCCTTCCTCATCTTCCTTTCTACCTCCCTCCTCTCCTGGCCCTCCTGTGTTATCAGTTATTTGGTTTTGTTGTTCTTCCCTACCCAAACCCTGAGCAGCTGGGCTCTGCTGTGGGAAAGGTGCCTCCAGATCCCAGGTGGAGCTCCTGCCTGTCAGCACACATAGCCTGTTTCCTCTTCTGCTCCACCAGAGCGATGGAGCAGGCAGCTCCAGCCCCTCTGCGGCGAGCAGGGGGGTGACATCCCAGCCTGCCTTGTCTGGTGACCGGAAAGTCACCGAGCATTGGGACAGCCTGAAGGCTGGGGGGCAGGCTGCTCTAGCCTGGGGGCTTTGGTGCAGCACAGGAAGTGTTTTTAGCTCCTGCCAGGCTGAAGATTTGTCTGGTCCCTTGTCCCTGTTGACTTGCACATGCGGAGAGCCGAGGCAAACCCCCCAGCCCCTCTCTGCTGCCTTTACACCTTGGGGTAGGATGGGGGTCCCACAGTTTTGTTATTCCCTTCTCTCTCATTAACAGATGAGGCTGGAAGCTGAGAGGGACTGGTTCTGAGCTGGTGGGGAACTCAGAGGAGATAAGCAGGGGAAGAGAAAGATGATATTCTTGACCCTTGGCTGCCTCAAATGGGTAGGCTGGCTCTAGCCTGCCTTGGCTCCCACTTCCCAGTTCCTGGAAATTACCCACGCTGCTCAGAGTAGCTCCAGGGCTTTGCCAAGCTCAGCCACTTCTCTTTGCCCTGGGCAAATTGTGCTAGCAAGCATCTCAGGTCTGGAGCCCTCAACACAGGAAGGACATGGACCTGATGGGACAGGTCCAGAGGAGGCCATGAAAACGCTCAGGGGGTTGGAGCAGCTCTGCTATGAGGACAGGCTGAGGGAGCTGGGGGTGTTCAGCCTGGAGAAGAGGAGGCTCCAGGGAGACCTCATAGCAGCCTGCCAGTACCTGAAGGGGACTACAAGAAGGATGGAGAAAGGCTGTTTGCAAAGGCCTGCAGGGACAGGACCAGGGGCAAGGGCTTCAAACTAGAGCAGAGCAGATTGAGATTGGATGTGAGGAACAAGTTCTGCACCATGAGGGTGGTGGAACACTGGAACAGGTTGCCCAGGGAGGTGGCTGAGGCTCCATCCCTGGAGATATTCAAGGTGAGGCTGGACAGGGCTGTGGGCAACCTGATCCAGTGGAGGATGTCCCTGCTGCCTGCAGGGAGGTTTGGACTGGATGAGCTTTGGAGGTCCCGTCCAACCCAAACCATTCTATGATCTCTGAGGGCTGCAGGAGCTCTTCTAGCTCCTCAGGGCGCTGCCTTCAGCTAGCACAGGAAGAGCTGCTCAGAGAAGAGGCTGCTGGGGAGAGGTGGCAAGAGGAGGAGAGGTTGTGGTGCTAGCAGCAGCTTTTCCTCCTCAGTGACAGCAACAGGCCTTTCTCAGGAGCTGTGGTCCCCCACCAGCGTGAAACAACTTGGCAGGACAGTTTCACATCAAGCTCTCAGAGCATCACCACTCCCAGGAGAAGGCTTCTCACTTTCCCAGCACTGCTATTTTTTGCAGGCAGCTCATTTTTCACAGGGTTGGTGATGCTGGTAGCAAGAAAATGTTGGGGGGAAAAAATTATATTTTTACATATATATATATATATTTTTTTTTTGGCTCTGGGTAGATTGGAAAAGAAAACCCAAAGCTAACAAACCAAGGCAGTGATTCACAGCCACCCTCCTGTCACAAAGAGCATCACACACACACACACACAAAAACAACAGGCGTGGGCCAAGGGAGGAAAAGTTGTGGCTGCTGCACTGAAAAGCCTCAGGGCCTGGAAAGGGAGCCAGATGCAAATTGCTGCCCTGCTGCCCCAGCTCTGTGCCAGCTCTCAGGCTGATTTGGGGTCAGAACTGGAGGAAATTGGCCTGGGAAGGTATTTTGGAGTCGGTGCAGCCGGCAGGACAAACTAAATCTGTGCCTGAGCACTCCAGTAGGAAGTAAACCAAAGGGCTGAGTGCAAGGTGCTTTTTAAGGAGCCTTGCAGCCAGAAAAAGGGCTGGAAGGTGAGTTGGAAGGAGGAAATTGCTTGTTTTGCAGCCAGCTGTCTCCTGTTGAGCTACATCCTCTGGTGTGCAGCTATTCCTGGTGGCTCCCAGAATAGGATTTGTTCCTTCTGTTGGACACTCTTCAAGCCCAGCTCCAGCCGGTGTAGTAGGCTACATCTGAGTGTGGTGTGACAGGAAGGCTGTCAGGAGTGCTGCAGGGGGTGGCTGGAGAAGCATCTCCCACCATCTCTACTGAGTTCAGAGCAGCTGAAGTCTGAGCAAGCAGGCTCTGGAGGTTTTTGCAGGCTGGATGTGGCTGTGAGCAACCTGCTGTGGTGTGAGGTGTTCCTGCCCATGGCAGAGAGGTTGGAACTGGCTGAGCCTTGAGGTCCCTTCCAGCCCTGACAGTTCTGTGATTCTGTAATAAACCTGATAACTGCCCCCAAGGACAGCTCTGGTTCTCTGCTGCTGTCACAACCCAGTCCCCAGCCTGAACCCTTTGGCTGGTGTCAGCATCCTCCTGCAGTAATTACTCCATGCTTAGTTATCCACTTGGGTTACACCCCTCAGGCTGTGCTGCCATCCAATGTGACCTGGACAGGATGAGAGCTGGCTGCAGGCAAACCTCAGGGAGTTCAATCAGGACAAGGTCAGGGTCCTGCAGCTGGGGAGGAGTCACAGCAGGCACCAGGACAGGTTAGAGGCTGCCCTGCTGGAGAGCAGCTCCACAGAGAAAGACCTTGGAGTGCTGGTGGGCAGCAAGTTCTGCATGGGGCAGCAATGTGCCCTGGTGGCCAAGAGACCAATGGGAGCCTGGGGGGCAGCAGGGGAAGTGTGGCCAGCAGGGCTGGGGAGGTTCTGTTCCACCTCTGCTCTGCCCTGCTGAGACCACAGCTGCAATCCTGTGCCCAGTTTGGGGCTCCCCAGGTCAAGAGAGACAGAGAGCTGCTGGAGAGAGTCCAAGGGAGAGCCAGGAGGAGGATTTGGGGACTTGAGCATCTCCCCTGTGGAGAGAGCCTGAGAGCCCTGGGGGTGTCTAGTGTGGAGAAGAGAAGGCTGAGAGGGATCTGATCAATGGCTATCAAGAGCTGAGGGGTGGGGGGCAAGGGGAGGGGGCCAGGCTCTGCTGGGTGGTGCACAGTGATAGGACAAGGAGCAATGGGCACAAACCTGAACAGAGAAAGTTTCACCTCAGGGTGAGGAGAAACTTCTTCACAGTGAGGGTGACAGAGCTCTGGAGCAGGCTGCCAGGAGAGGTTGTGGAATTTCCTTCTCTGGAGACTTTCAACCCCCTCCACCCCCCGGATGCATTCCTCTGTGCATACCCTGGGGTGACCCTGCTTTGGCAGGGGGGGTTGGACTGGATGATCTCTTGAGGTCCCTTCCAAGCTGTAATGCACTGTGACACTGTGATTTATTCTTCTGTCTCTGATTGTGTGCTGGGAGGGAAAGGACAGCACAAGTTGAAGGAGCTGGGGAGGACTTTCCTTGAGGAATGCATGGAGAGGATCCAGCCAGACACCCTTCCCTTGGGCTCCTCACAGCAACCCTGGCCATGGGTTTGATCCCACCTTGGAGAAAAGAAGTTTTGGGGCAGTCAGAGGCTGAGTGTCTGGTTCCAGCTGGTTTGGCTTTCCAAGGCTGAGCCATGCAGTGCTGCAGCCAAGGATGGACGTGAGAGGAATGGTGACTGAGGGTTCCTGCTGGTGGAGGGGGGCAGGAAGGGGCTGCTAGGAAGGTCTGCCTGGCCTTCCCTGGCACCAAACCAGGAGGCTGCAGGGCTGAGACCTGGCTGATATTCATTACAGGGATGGGAAGCCTGCAGCAGGGAGTTGGAGGATTCCAAAGGGCTCCTTAATGCCTCTGCTCTTCTGTTTGCTCTAGACAGCTGCAACTTCATCCTTGTTTGAGGGGAATGGAATTAAGCTGGAAGAGAGGAGATGGAGACTGGAGATTAGGAAGAAATTTGTGCCAGTGAGGGTGGGGAGACACTGGAACAGGTTGCCCAGGGAGGTTGTGGATGCTCCCTCCCTGGAGGTGTTCAAGGCCAGGCTGGAGGAGGCCTTGAGCAAACCTGTGCTGGTGGGAGGTGTCCCTGCCCATGGCAGGGGGGTTGGAACTGGATGAGCTTTCAGGTCCCTTTCCAACCCAACCCCATTCTGTGATTCTGCAGTCAGAACCCTTTCTGCCCAGCTCCAAACCTCTGCAAAGGCTGGAGGCTACGTGGGGGGACCACACAGGTCCCCCTTTACCCTGTGCCTACCTCCTGGCTGGGCTGGGAGAAGATATCCACCAGCTGGCTGGTTTCCCCTGGGCTGGGAGAAGAGGGCAGATGTGTCTGAGCAGGGTTGCTGAGCTGGCCCCAGCAGCAGCAGAGGGGTGGAGGGGAGCTGGCTGCCAATTAAAGCTAAAAGCACAGTGGCTGCTTTGCTGCTGGATGCTCCTAGAGGGGTTGGGGGCAACAGTTTTTTGTTGGGGGTTTATTGTTGTTGGGTTTTCTTTTTTTTTCCCATCCTGGAAGGCTTTTGATGATAAATCAACCTCTGGAAGCTGCTCCCATGCTCTCCAGATAGCAGCTCTCCTGTTCAAGCCATCCTTTTGTCACTCTGCTATTGTTCCACTGACCGTGGAACGAATAAAAAAAAAAACCAAACCCAACAAAAACCCCCACAAAAAAAAACCCTTCCATCATCACAGGCCAAAGTTCCACAGCTTCCAGCAGGAGCCTGGGACTCTCATTACAGGGAAGGGCTTTTGGGGAAAGGAACAAAAAAAAAAACCCTGCCTCTAAATTTAGCACCTGCAATCCGTGGGGTGCAGCCAGCTGCTTGGCTTCAGGGCTGCTGAAGGATAAAACAAAAAAAACCAAAACCCTCCAAAAACCAAACCCTACCTGCTAGATGATGAAGCTGTGTCCCTGAAATCAAAGGTTCTGGACTCCTCTGGCAGTGGCATGAACTTCTGTGCTGCAGAATTATGGGGAGGGGGGAGGATGCAGGAGAAGGGGTGGGGATGGGCAGAGGATATTGCTAATGTGTTAGCCTGCCCTCTCTCACAGTCATTTTGTGTTTCAGAAGGAGGAAAGCAGCTTCCCTGGAGCCCCAAACACTCTGGGGACAGCCTGAGAGGGTAGGCAGAGTCCTGCAGCTCTGCCTATATTCACCAAGTCCTGCTTGATAGCTCAGCCTTGGAATTCCAGGCTTGCTCCTTCCAGGCTGCAGGTTAAAGGGAGTCTCTTTTGTTGCTTGCTGGAGGTTTTGGACCTGTTGCCACCTCTGTGTCTGTGGTTTGGAGGCCACCTCATAGAGGTGATGTAGCTGCAGAGCTCTCAGGAGAGCTTCTGAGCAGGTTTGCCCATGCCCAGCAGCTGGGTTCCCAACGCTAGAGGGTGGCTTGGCATTTTTTTTCTTTTCTTCCTTTTTTTTTCCCCCCCTTTCCTCCTTTTTTTCCTTCCCTCCTTTTCTTCCTGCCCTAGCTCACCCCTCTGCTGAATGCTTGCTGCCTGCTGCCAAGCTGCTCCAGAGCTTACCAGAAATAGAGTGGAAATCATTAATGCACTGAATATTTGCCTTCTGTAGTGTAACTCTGGAGGAAAAAAAAGAAAGAAAGGAGGGAAAAAAAAAAAAAGGCAGCAGCACATTTGTCTAGCTAAGAACTGTACTCTGGGAGCTGGAGCCTTGCTGCTACTCCAGCAAAGCCCTCCCGGGCATTTGGATTGCACACAAGGCAGGCTGAGAGCTTTTGGAGGCTCTACCTCCTCCTCCTCCTCCTCCTCCTCCCCCACCATGGCTGAGTGGTTTCCTCTGCTCCCAAGCATTTTGCTGTTGATGGCAGAGATCTTTGCAGGGCAAGCAGGAAGCAGCCACCTGAGCACCTCCTGTGATTGCAGGGTCCTGGAGGAGAGGTTGGCAGAGGAGGCAAAGGAAGAAAACAAGCTCCAAGCTTACAGGAAGGTGGTTTGGCCATGGGTGGAAAAATCCTTCTGTGGAGAGGATGTTTGATGTAGATGTTGCTGCTCTGTCTATGACCTCCTCCTTCCTTTTTGGGGGTGCTTGGCAGGGAAGAGGGGGGTTGGAGCAGTCAGGAGAAGGGTTGTGCATAAGGGTGGTGTGAGAGCTCCTGGGAGATGATCAAATGCTGCTCATCTCCAACGTGTCCTGGGGGAGAGGCAGGATGAGAGAGCAAGCTGATGAAACTGGCTGCTCTGACTCGTTGTGGACTTCAAATAAGGCAGAGGAGTGAAGTGTGTCAGGCCCTCAGCTCTGGGGTTGAGTAATGAGGGCTTCCTGCTTGCACATCTCCCCTCTGGGCTTCCACTCCTCTTTCTCCTGCACTTCCCAGGAGAGTCATCCAATTATCTGGGTTAGAGAATCCCTCTGAGGTCACAGAGTCCAACCCAACCCCACCATGGCCATCAAACCCTGGCCCCAAGTGCCATGGCCACAGGTTTCATGAACACCTCCAGGGATGGAGACTCCACCATCCCCCTGGGCAGCCTGGTCCAATACCTGCCAGGGACCCTTTAGTGAGGATTCAGGGCTCCCCCTCCCCCTAATCTTCTCCAACCTCCTGCTGCTTGCCTGTGCAGATTCTCTGCATGAGGGCTGTGGTAGTGTTTTGAGTGAGGGAGATGCTCTTTTACCTCTTCCAAGAAGGCTGAAAGAGGCAGAAAAAGAGCTGCCCCACACTGGATTGGGTAGAACTGGGAAGCTGAAATGAAGATGCTGTTTGTAACGACATGCAGCAGCACAAAAGGACATGCAACACACAAAAATCCATAGTCCAAGACCCTCCTTAGGCCACAGCCTCACACAAACCTCCCTCTAAATCAAGCCAACAAACCCAGGCCTCCCCACCCAATGCCCCCTCCCTTCCACCATGCATTTCCCCCTTCCTCCTTCCCTCATTCCAAACCTGGCAGCTCCAAGCCCCAGCTAGGCTGCTCCAGGCCTCACTTGGCAGCATTGCCAAGGCCAAACCAGGCATCACCCCCCCACAAAGAGAGAACAGCCTGCATGTCCTCCCAGGAGCTGAGAGGGTAGGGGGGAAAAGAGAGGAAAACTAACTCTGCAGCCAGGTTTAGGGAGATGCAGGCATTAGGGGAATGAAATATCAAAAGGTTACAATTTGCTGCAGGCATTAGGGGAATGCAATGACCAAAGATTACAAACTGCTGCAGGCATTAGGGGAATGAAATGACCAAAGATTACAATTTCCTGTCCACCCCTGGATGCTCTGACCTCCTGGAGGTCCTCAACTTTATGGTTTTGGAAGGGCACCCAGCCTCAAACCATATAACAGTGGCCACAGATGGAAAATGAAGGGAGCAGCTCAGAGCCCAATCCCTCACTTTCAGGAAGTGAACCACAATGTTTCCTATGGGATGGATGTGTGGAGGGTGGGATGGGTGAAGGGCACGGAAAAAATGACAGTCAGAGGCTTTTGACTGATGAGAAAGCACATTCCCTGCACTGGGAAACCATTTTACTGCCTCTGGTCTTCCTGGGCACAGAGGAATGCTCTTGGGATGCATCTGTGGGAAGTGCTGGCTGAAGCAGAGGCAGCTGCTCTGAGCTCAGTGTTGCTGCCCTACCCTGCAAGGTCTCCCCCACACCTCCATGGCAGGTCAGAGCAAACCCTCCAGGGTGTCCCTTTTGGGTTGTCTCAACTAGAGACAAATTGCTCCTATTTAAAAAAAAAAAGGCAAACCATCACTGCTTCTGGGTGCCAGAAGCCCATCAAGCTTCCCCTGGGATGAGGATGGCTGCTGGCTGAGCTCTGGGGAACACCTCCCAGACCCAGCTGTGGTTTCCTCCTTGCTTCCCTTTGGGAAGGAAAACCTCCACGAGCACAGCAGCTCCCCAAGGGCATAAATTCCTCCTGCCAAGATGTCTCAACTGGCTCTTTGCTGGCACCCATGGCAGAGCTGTGGAGACAGGCAGGTGTGGCTCTTGGATGGGAGCACTGTGCTGCAGTCCAGCCCTTCTGCCAGGGATGGAGGGGACCCATGGCAGCTCTGTCTTCATCCTTCTAGGGTGGGTGATGAGACTCTTCACTCCAAGAAGGACATTGAGGAGCTGGAGTGTGTCCAGAGAAGGGCATTGAAGTTGGGGAAGGGTCTGGTGAGGGACCTGGGGTTGTTTAATCTGGAGGAAAGGAGGCTGAGGGAAGACCTCATTGCTCTCTACAGCTCCCTGAAAGGAGGTTGGAGCCAGGTGGGAGGTGGTCTCTTCTCCCTGGTATCAAGTGGTAGAAGGAGAGGGAATGGCCTGAAATTGTGCCGGGGGAGGGTTAGGTTGAAGATTAACCAAAATTCCTTTGCTGCAAGAGTGGTCAGGGATGGGCACAGGCTGCCCAGGGAGGTGGTGGAGTCCCCATCCCTGGAGGTGCTCAAGAAAAGCGTGACCATGGCACTTGGGGACATGGGTTAGCAGTCATGGTGGTTGGGTTGTGGTTGGACTCAACCATCCTGGAGGTCTTTTCCAGCCCAAACAATACTATGAAGCAATTCTATGCTCCCCTAGGAGGGCACAGTCTGCTGGTGAGCCTCCAAGGCTGATGTCTGACCAAGTAAGAGTGGGACCCAGGGCTCCAAGGCTGATGTCTGACCAAGCAGGAGTGGAATCCAGGGATTGCATTCCCGATCTTGCCTGGGAGATAGTGAAACTGGAACCACATTTCAGAGTGATGTCACCAGGAGCTGCAAGCAGGAGTCCTGCTTCCAAAGTAGGTGACAGAGGCAATGAAACTGATTCCCACTCCCAGCCCTCCAAGGGAAGCCCTGCCTGTGCCAGGCTGCTTGTCACACATCCTGTGGCTGAGGGGTGGATGTCACCGAGCTGAGGCTGCTCTCCCTCCCAGCAGCAGGATGATGTGCAGGAGCCTGGAGCACACACTCAGCCCTGACTCACAGCCTGGCCTGCCCTGCTGGGGGTGAGGGCTCCTGCCACAGGTGGAGGGGACAGAGCCCTGTGTCCGTGAGTCAGCGCCGGGCAGGCAGCAGCTTCACCTTCTGCCCATGGAGCCCATCCCGGTGGGATGGCAGCAGGGAGGTGGTGGTGCCAAGGTCCTAGATTGCTCAGTCTGGCCAAAAAGGAAGAACTAAAACCTGGGGAATGAGGAACTGTTTGGGAAAGGTGGGAAGCAGGAAAGGAGTTCCCTGCTTGAGGCAGGGAGGGCTGTGCCAGGGCAGCTGGGACATGTGGCAGTGAGGTCTGAGGGGGGTACAAGGTGTGGCAGAGAGAAGAGTTCCTGGGGCTGCTGGGGGCACTCCTGGGGCATCAGCAGGTGAGGTGGCAGTGAGGACTTGGCTGCATGCAGCACAGTGCTGAGCTTCATTCTGCACCAGTCTGAATCCTGTGGACCCAGCCCTGCGTCCCCATCACAGGGCAGCAGCAGGAGAGTTTGGGAGAACACAGGAGCTCAGGGCAGCACAGGTGGTGCCAAGGAGCAGGTGAACCCCACACCCTGCCTGCTTCCCCCTCTTCATGTTTCATGGCATCATAGAATTGTTGGGGTTGGAAGAGGTTTGGTTTAAGATCATTGAGTCCAACCTTCATAAGGGGTTTGTGAGGAGCAAGAGAAGGACCTTCCTCTCCTCTGCTTCCCTGCTGCTCCCAAGAAGCAGAGGGTTCCTATCCTTCCCTTGAAGGACCTTCCTCTCCTCTGCTTCCCTGCTGCTCCCAAGAAGCAGAGGATTCCTCTCCTATTCTCCTTCTCTGGAGCCTTTCCAGCCCCATCTGGATGTGTTCCTGTGTGACCTGTGCTGGATTCTATCATCCTGCTCTGGCAGGGAGGGTTGGACTTGATGATCTTCAGAGGTCCCTTCCAACCCCTAGCATCCTGTGAGCCTTCCCTTGAGGGGTTTGCCTCTCCTTTGCATCAGTGCTGCTCCCAAGAAGCAGAGGGTTCTCCTCCTCCTTCCCTTTCCCCATCCCCCTAAGCTTCATTGCAGTTTCTCGTTTTAAAGTGCTGGCACCAGCTGATGGCTCCATCAGGTCCCTTTCAGGCAGCCACAGTCTTCCTCCAGCACCTCTGAATTGGAGATACCCTCCTCCTCCTCTTCCCCCCCCCAGAAAAAAATCCCCAAATACTGGGAGCCCTGCAAGCTGATGACTAAGCCACGTCTGGGATGCAGGAGTCAGCTGCCAGACTGTGGAGGGAGGAAGGACTGAGCTGAGTCAGGAGCCTCAGAGCTGGGTTCTTCAGCGTGCCTGCAGCCAGCCTGCACACCCACAGGCTGCTGCTCCCCTGGGACATCTGTTCTGGGGGTTGGGGCCATGCTTCCCCCTTGCACAAAGCTCTGGGGGGTGCTCTGGGAGCGCCCCCCCCAGCACCTTGCAGCAGTGCTGGGGTGGGCCAGGCTTTGCTCAGGCTCTGAGGGCTTTGCTCAGGCTCTGAGGGCTTTGCTCAGGCTCTGAGGGCTTTGCTGAGGGTGTTCCTGGAGCCAAAAGGGAGCCAAAGAGCCTTTGGGTGTGTGAGCAGAGCTGGGTTTGATGGGAAGCCATCCTGATTCACCCTGTCAGATGGGAAGCAGGATTCCTTCCTCTGTTGCTCTCAGCACAGACACAAACTGGAACCCAGGAGGTGCCACCTCAACAGGAGGAGAAAAATTCTTTGGTGTGAGGGTGCTGGAGGTGCCCAGAGAGGTTGTGGAGCCTCCTTCTCTGGAGAGGTCCCAACCCCACCTGGCCATCATGCTGCTGGGCAAGCTGCTGTGGGTGCCCTGCTTTGGCAGGGGGGTTGGAGTGGGTGATCCCCAGAGGTCCCTTCCAGCATGCTGGGCTTCAGGGATTCTTCCAGGAATCCTGTGTGTGCTGGAGAGGCTTGGGTGTGGGACCAGCTCCTTTGGAGGCTCAGGTGAAGGTGCTGGACTTGGATGTTTTTGGCTTAAAGCTTGGATCCTTGAGCCCCCTTCCACCCTGACATCCTCTGCTTCTATGGACCTCATCCAGGGGCATCTCCCTCTTCCTTTCCCTCCTCCTCCTCTTCTGTTACCTCAGCCTGCAGGCATCCTCCCGAGCCGCAGCGGGCTCCCCATTCCTCGTTCATTTCATCTTCTTCCTCCCCGGTCTGCTGTGTGCAGAGCACAAAGCTGCTCTTTCTCCCGTGCCTCCCTCCCCTCCCCAGCCCCGGGGTTAGCATTTCAATTGACAATTGTGCCATTGAGCTGCTGGCTGCTGGGGGCTTGGCAGCAAATGCCAGGCAAAGGGACTCGGCTCCGGGGTTGGAGAGGCTCTGGGAATAAGCTCTGTGTCTTCTGGGAGCTGCAGGGCTCCATTTCAGAGGGAGGGTGGTGGCAGGGTCATGCTTCCCCCTTCCAGGGGCAGTGAGCAGTGTCAAAAAGCAGCCTTTGGCTTGCTGGGAGGGGTGTGAGCCCTTTTTGGGGACATAGGCATGGAATGGCAGAGTGCATTGAGTCGGGAGGGAGCCTCGGAGGTCATCCTGTCCAACCCCCTGCAGTCAGCAGGGACACAGAACCACAGAATTGTCAGGGTGGGAAGGGAGCTCAAGGCTCAGCCAGTCCCAACCCCCCTGCCATGGGCAGGGACACCTCACACCACAGCAGGTTGCTCACAGCCACATCCAGCCTGGCTGCAAGAACCTCCAGGGATGAGGCTTCCACCACCTCCCTGGGCAACCTCTGCCAGTCTCTCACCACCCTCCTGGGGAAGAATTTCTTCCTAACATCCAATCTGAATCTCCCCACTTCTAGTTTTGCTCCATTCCCCCCCAGTCCTATCACTCCCTGACACCCTCAAAAGTCCCTCCCCAGCTTTCTTGCAGCCCCCTGCAGATACTGGCAGGCCACAAGGAGGTCCACCTAGATCAGGTTGCTCAGGGCCCCATGGAGTTAGAGCTTGAATGTCTCCAGAGGTGGGGTCTCCACCACATCTCTGGGCAACCTGTTCCAACATTTCCCTGCCCTCATTGTGCAGAACTTCCTCCTACCACCCTGCCCTGCTGTAGTTTCAAACCACCCTGTGGGCTGTGAGGTGCCCTCTGCAAAGTCATCCTCACCTCTCAAGCTATTTATAGCCCCAGCTCTCAGGCTGGGGGTGCAGGGTTGGCTGCCAAATGAGAAGCAAAAGTGAAGGGGCTGAAAGAGAAGTTCAAGTGAAACCTCCTGTGTTCCACCCAGAAACCACTTGCCCAAGGCAGAGCAGAGGCTGTGGGCCACTTTGGCAAGGCAGGGGCACCCCAGCACCTGCTCACACAAACACCTTCCAAGGCTCTCTTTTAAGCCCCTCCAGGGATGGTGACTCCACCACTTCCCTGGTCCTGCTGCACAGCTGCTGGACTCCCCCTCCTGCTGCTCTGCAGCCCTGTGGGGCAGGGAAGGGCTCCCTGGAGGTGTTGTGTTGTGCTGGGGAGGAGCTGCAGGCTGGAGGACAGAGGCTTTTTTTTTTTTCCCTGTGCCATGGCACAACTCCAGCCTCTCATTTTGTGGCTGAAGGGAAGCAGTGACCCAGACTGGAACAGGCTTGCTCAGGGCAGCGGTGGAGTCACCATCCCTGGAGGTGTTTAAAAGAGGTCTGGATGGGGAGCTGAGGGCCATGGTCCAACAGCTGTGTGCAAGGAGATGTTAGGATCTGGTTGGACTCAATGCTCTTAAGGTCTTTTCCAACCAGGCCTTCCTGTGGTGATGTGATTCTCCACACCAAGTTAAATCAGCTGGGCCTCCTGGGCCTTGGCTTGCAGAGCTGTTTACTCTCCACTTAGTGATTCAGTGTGGTCCCTGGGGAGCTGTAGGATAAATAATACTTTGGAGCCAACCAAATTATTGTTTTGGACTTGTTTGTTTCTGACTGCATGGAGCAGAAGGGTGTCCTTGCAGGTTGCCATGGCTCTCAGAGCTGGAGCTTAAAGAAAAAGGGCTCAGAACTAAAGCAAAGGGCACACAGGGCTAGGAGAAAAGCTGAGGTGGAGGAGCAGGAGTTGGGGCATAGCTGCAAGTGGAGTAGCAGCAAATTTGTGGGCTGGAGGCTTGAAAATCAGAGCAAAAGCTGCTGAAGTTTGGCCAGACCTGTCTGAGGTGTGCTGGTGATGGGTTGTGGTAGCTGGGTGGGGGAAGAAAGGCTTTAAGGGCTTCCCTGTGCATGGGCTTTGCCTTTCTCCTCTGCAGGTTGGGACAAGAAGGATGT
Source organism: Indicator maculatus (assembly GCA_013399975.1). NCBI lineage: Eukaryota > Metazoa > Chordata > Aves > Piciformes > Indicatoridae > Indicator > Indicator maculatus. Next base: position 24,972 of record VXBD01002088.1, on the reverse strand, counting down.
TTAGAGAGCTGTGAGGCAGTGGGCTGGTGGAAAGGGGAGAAGTCCTCCTCTCCCCAGCAAGCAGAAGCTGAACCTGTGGCTGCTGAGACCCTCCAGGAGTGGTGGAAAGGGGAGAAGTCCTCCTCTCCCCAGCAAGCAGAAGCTGAACCTGTGGCTGCTGAGACCCTCCAGGAGTGGTGGAAAGGGGAGAAGTCCTCCTCTCCCTAGCAAGCATAAACTGGGGCTGTGGCTGCTGAGACTCTCCAGGCTAGCTGGCACAGCTTGGCTGCCTTCCCTGTTTGGAGAGCAAAGGAGTTGCACAGTCACTCTGGGAAGACTCCATGCCAGCTTCTCCAGCAGCCAAAGCACTTGCTCAGGACTACTCTGAGTCCTTGGACAAGCTCAGAACTTCCTCTGAGCCCTTGGACAAGCTGAGGAGTTTGTGTGAGTGAGTCCTTGGACAAGCTGAGGAGTTTGTGTGAGTGAGTCCTTGGAGAAGCTGAGGAGTTTGTGTGAGTGAGTCCTTGGACAAGCAGAGGAGTTTCTCTGAGCCCTTGGAGAAGCTGAGGAGTTTGTGTGAGTGAGTCCTTGGACAAGCTGAGGAGTTTCTCTGAGCCCTTGGAGAAGCTGAGGAGTTTGTGTGAGTGGCTCCTTGGGCAGAGGCAGGATGGCCATGATGAGGAGGGCACAGGACCATCACCCAGCCAGGCTTTCTGGGCTGTGGCATCCCAACTGCTGCCCCCCCTGCCGTGCTGCTGTGCAGCTCCTCAGGGCAGGGCAGGGCACCCTGGAGGTGCTGTGTTGGTGAGAAGCTGCAGGCTGGGGGCAGAGGCTCCATCCTCTCACTTTGTGGTTGAGGTGCAGTGAGCCACCCTGGAACAGGCTTGCCCAGGGCAGTGGTGGAGTCACCATCCCTGGAGGTGTTCAGAAGAGGAGCTTAGGGTCCAACAGTTATGTGCAGGCAGATGTTAGGTTCTGGCTGGACTTGATGATCTTTATAGGGCTTTCCAAACCAGGCCATTCCATGCTTCTGTGACCCCCAGGGGGATGTGAGCAGCACAGTGGAGGAGAAAGCCTCCGGCGGAGCAGGCAGTCAGCAGCCCTGGTGACCTCTCAGTAGCCTCCTGTCCTTGAGGCTGTGCAGAGCCTGGGTGCAGGGAGCTGGGGCAGAGGGAGTGGAGTGCTGGGCTGTGCAAGGGCTGTCCTCTGGCTGTCCTGCCAAGTGGCCCCCTATAAACAGGGAGGGCCACGTGCCACTGATTAATGGCCTGTCTGGAGCAGGCAGCCAGCTCCGGGGGCAGACACAGCCCTTGGCTGGCTGGGAGCAGCAGCACTTGCCAGGAGAGAGGCTCCCTCTGCTCTGGGAAGGGGAAGAGAGGGAGTGATGGAGACAGCCTGCTCTGGCTAAGCCCCAGGACAGGCCTGCTGCCAGACCTTTCCCTTCCCCTCGCTGCCATCCCTCTCGCGCCTTGGCTGCAGGCTGCGGTGGGATCATAGGACCATGGAGTTGTCTGGGTTGGGAAGGACCTTTCAGATCATCCAGTCCAGCCATTCTCTAACTCTGCCATGGCCCTCAGCACCACATCTCTGCCTCCTTGAAATGCTTCCAGGGATGGGGATTCAGCCACCTGCCTGGGGAACCTGTTCCAGTGCTTGAGAACCCTTTCAAGTGAAGAAATTTCTTCTAATCTCCAATCTAAACCTCCCCTGGGGCAACCTGAGGCCATTTTCTCTCATCCCATCACTTGACACTAGGGAGAAGAGAGCAGCACCACCTGGCTCCAACCTCCTTTCAGGGAGTTGTGGAGAGCCAGAAGGTTTCCCCTCAGTGCCCTCCTCCCCAGACCAAACCACCTCAGGTCCCTCAGCTGCTCCTCACAAGACCTATTCCCCAGGTCCACCTTTCCCCAGGTCCACCCAGGACCCTTCTCCACCTTTGCTGCCCCTCTCTGGACCTGCTCCAGCACCACAGGGAGGGCACTTGGAGCATGTGAGTTGCAGCCTGCTGTGGAGCTGGGCCCCAGCACAGCTGCTCAAAGCTGCCCAGATGCAGGATGCAGGACCAGTAGGACCCCACTGAGGGACAGCAGAAGCCCCAAGGGAGGCTGCTCACAACTGGGCTGTGGTGTGGGGCCAGCCTCCCACACCTGAGCTTGCAACATGGAAGGGAAGGGAGGCTGTTTAGAGGAAAGAGGGGCTGGAAAAGCCAGAAGGTGAAAGAGGAAGGAAAAGAGGGGAGGGCAGACAGTGCTTCCTCCCAGCTGGGCCTGAGAAGCTTCCAATTTGCAGCAGCTGGTTGTGACATGGGTCCTGGGTCTTGCATCTCACTTCTAGGGGGTGGAAGTCATGAGTTGTGGCTTTTGCTGCTCCCTTCACACGTGGGCTCTGGCCTGGAGGCTCCAAACCGTCTCCATCCCTCCCTCACCCTTGAGGGGGACAATGCTGGAGGTGGGTGAGGAGAGATGTGATGCTGGGCTGTGGCTGGCAGGAGATGACCTACCCTGTGGGCACGAGGAGGTGGACCCTGCTGAGGGTTTAGAGCCAGGTCTAAGTCACTTTGGGCTGCAGGAGCTCTTGTAGGAGAGCAGAAGTTCAGTTTCCCTCCCTCCTCCTCTTCCTCCACCACCAGCCCTGCCGTGGGGGCCAGACTGGGAGGGGATGAGGGCTCCATTGTGCAGCTCTCCTGTCCCCTGGGGCCAAGGGGACAATAGCTCAGCTCTGAGCCTGGGAACTGCCTTTTCCCCTGCCTGCCTGGCTCTGATCCAGGCAGCCCAGAGGGCTCCCAGCTCCCTCTCCTTGCACGGAGGCTGCGGAGGGGACCTGGGGGGGTGGCTGGGGATGACTCTGCAGTTGGCTTCTCTCACCCAGTGTCTTCTCTGTGCTGGCCCTAGGTGTGAAAGAGTATGTGCTGCCCAGGAGTGAGAAGTACCCAGTCTTCTACCATGAGGAAAACAGCTCAGCCATCTACATTGGGGGAGAGGGGAGGCTTTACTACTACGACTTTGCCACCTCTGAGAACTACACGGTAAGGATCCTCCACTGGCAGCTTTGGCCCCACAGTCCCCTAAGAAAGGGTCTCTGCCAGCAGTGAGGTCAGGCCTGAAGGATCTAGGGTCTGCTTAGCCTGCCACATCCAGCTGGGAAGTCCAGAGAGAGGGCAGCAGCTGGAGAAGATCCTGAGAAAGGCAGCAAGACCTGAACAGGCAGAGAACTGGGCAGAGAGGAACCTAATGAGGTTCAGCAAGGATAAGTGCAGAGTCCTGCAGGTGGGAAGGAAGAAAAAGAGAAGGCTGGGTGAGGTCCAACACCTTCCTAGAGAGCAGGGCAAACAGGCTCTTACCTGCCTCAGCAAATGGACCTGAAGCTGGAGCACAAAGTCTTGGCTTGTGTTTGCTAACCCCAGCCCTGAAGGCTGTGTGGCCATTCAGCAAGACCTGGACAGGCAGAGAGGAACCTAATGAGGTTCAGCAAGGATGAGTGCAGAGTCCTGCAGCTGGG
>VXBD01002088.1:5859-16854 GCA_013399975.1 Indicator maculatus | reverse complement strand
GGAGGGACCCAGCAGCTCCCTTCCAGCTCTCCTGCTGCCAGCTGGGGAGATTTCACCTCTTTGCTTCTGGGACAAAACAAGAGCTGATGAGGGAGTTCCTCTTGCCAAGGGTGAGGAGATGGGGAAATGGAGAGAAATGGGTGGCAAGTGCCCTGTCAGATGCTGGAAGGAAACATGGTTATGTAAAGATGCCAATCAGCTGCCCTGCCAGGCTGGAAACAAGAAGGACAACTTCCACTCCAGGCAGTAACTCTTTCCATATCCCCAGCCAGGGGCACAGCTTGAGAGGGAAATGTGCAGGGGTGTCCATGGGACAGGGTGGGGAAGAGAAGAAAGTTTGCCATCAGCTGCTTACACAGAATCTCAGAGTCACAGGATGGTAGGGATGGAAGGGACCTCTGAAGGTCAACAAGTCCAACCCCCCTCTGCCAGAGCAGCTTCACCTAGAGAAGGTCACACAAGAACACATCCAGCTGGGTTTAGAGTCTCTCCAGAGATGGAGACTCCACCAGCATTCTGGGCAGGCTGTTCCAGTGCTCCACCACCCTCCAAGTCAAGAAGTTCCTCCTTGTGTTCAGATGGAACTTCTTATGTGGGAGTTTGTGCCCACTGCCCCTTGCCCTGTCACTGGGCACCACTGAAAAGAGAATGGCCCTGTCCTCCTGGCACCCACCCATCAGCACTGATGAGACCTCCCCCTCAGCCTTCTCCCCTCCAGACTACCAAGCCCCAATCCTCTCAGCCTTTCCTCATCACAGAGGTGTTCCACTGCCCTCAGCACCTTTGTAGCCCTTTGCTGCACCCTCTCCAGCAAGTCCCTGTCCTTGAACTGGGGAGCTCAGAACTGGACACCACGCTCCAGATGTGGCCTCACCAGGGCAGAGTAGAGGGGAAGGAGAACCTCCCTCAGCCTGCTGGCCACACTCTTCTCCANTTCCAGGGGTGAGGCTTCCACAACTCCTCTGGGCAACCCTTCCCCCCCTCATAGTAAAGAACTTCTTCCTAAAGTCCAATCTAAACCTCTCCTGCTCTGGTTTCAAACCATTGCCCCTTGCCCTATCAGTTATAAAAGGTCCCTCTCCAGCTTTCCTTTCCTGGAAGGGCTGATCTGCTCCCCTTCCCCTGCTCCCCATCCCCTGCTCCCCATCCCCTGCTCCCCGTCCCCTGCTCCCCACCCCCTGCTCCCCACCCNAGGCTGGAAACAAGAAGGACAACTTCCACTCCAGGCAGTAACTCTTTCCATATCCCCAGCCAGGGGCACAGCTTGAGAGGGAAATGTGCAGGGCTGTCCATGGGACAGGGTGGGGAAGAGAAGAAAGTTTGCCATCAGCTGCTTACACAGAATCTCAGAGTCACAGGATGGTAGGGATGGAAGGGACCTCTGAAGGTCAACAAGTCCAACCCCCCTCTGCCAGAGCAGCTTCACCTAGAGAAGGTCACACAAGAACACATCCAGCTGGGTTTAGAGTCTCTCCAGAGATGGAGACTCCACCAGCACTCTGGGCAGGCTGTTCCAGTGCTCCACCACCCTCCAAGTCAAGAAGTTCCTCCTTGTGTTCAGATGGAACTTCTTATGTGGGAGTTTGTGCCCACTGCCCCTTGCCCTGTCACTGGGCACCACTGAAAAGAGCCTGGCCCTGTCCTCCTGGCACCCACCCATCAGCACTGATGAGACCTCCCCCTCAGCCTTCTCCCCTCCAGACTACCAAGCCCCAATCCTCTCAGCCTTTCCTCATCACAGAGGTGTTCCACTGCCCTCAGCACCTTTGTAGCCCTTTGCTGCACCCTCTCCAGCAAGTCCCTGTCCTTGAACTGGGGAGCTCAGAACTGGACACCACGCTCCAGATGTGGCCTCACCAGGGCAGAGTAGAGGGGAAGGAGAACCTCCCTCAGCCTGCTGGCCACACTCTTCTCCATGCACCCCAGGAGGCCTTCCCAGTGCAGTGCCAGTGGGGAATGGGAGATTGTGGAACAAGAAAATCAACAAAATCAAATCAAGTGACACCAGGGCACGAGAGGACTTCTTCACACAGGGCTGGGGAGGGGTGAAACCAAGACTCCAGTAAACCAACCTGGTAGACTGAGAGCTGTGAGGCCAATCCCAAGAGCTCCCTGCCAGGGAGACACCAACTAATGATGCTCAGAGGGACCCTGCTGCTGGCTGCTGCTGGGGATGCCTTTTGTGGCCATGGTGGTTTTAATAGGAAGAATGTCATTGGGTTTTCCACAGCAGGCACAAACAACTTCTCCCCACCAAGGACAGCCTCTTGTGCCATTGCATCTCTTCTGCACAAGAAGAAGGAGAAGGTTTCCTCTGCTGCTAAGCAGCCCCAGGCTTCTCCAGGCTCTGGAGACTTGGCCTTCAAAAGGAATTGGGGGTGTAGAGCTGGGCAGGAAGGAGAGGAAGGGCAATCCACTGGGAAGGTGGCATGTGAGGAGCAGGTGTTGGTTGGGCAGGGGTAGAGGATGGGCTTGGAACTGGCCTCTGCCTGGAGCCCAGCTGGTCTTTGTGGTTCCTCCTCTTGGCTGGGGGCCTGTGGGCAGCTGCAGGGCACGCCAGGGCTTTTCAGACGAAACCTGTGTCTTCAGCCAAGGTTTGCTGATGCCTCACTTCCCTCTCCAGACCCTCAGTTTGTCAAAGCCACCACCCTAAGGCATGAAGAGCCTCACCAGGACAAGATTTACTACTTCTTCCGTGAAGACAACCCAGACAAGAGTCCTGAGGCTCCCAGGAACATATCCCGAGTGGCCCAGCTGTGTAAGGTACCACGGGGACAGTGGGTGGTGGGCAGGCAGGAGTGGTGCAGGGGGGGAGAAATGGACACACCTCTTCTGCTCAGGGGGGTTGGCTCATGGTTGGGCCCCTTTGGCTTGGTTCTCTCCTCTGCCACAGAGTTTGTGTGGGTATGGCCATGTCCTTTGTCCTGTCTCCCAACTTGCCCGCAGAGCAGAGCGAGCCCTGTTCTGTCCCACTGGGATCACAGAGTCATTTGTGGTGGAAAGGGGCTTGAAGGTCACAGAACCACAGAACTGTTCTGGTTGGAACAGACCTCTAAAGTCATCAAGTCCAACTGTCAGCCCAACACCACCAAGCCCACTCAACCCTGTCCCCAAGTGCCATGGCCACACTTTTCTTGAACACCTCCAGGGATGGCAACTCCACCACTTCCCTGGGCAGCCTGCTCCAGTGCCTGACCAAAGATCATAGAATCATGGAACTGTTAGGGTTGGAAGGGACCTCAAGGCTCAGCCAGTGCCAACCCCCCTGCCATGGGCAGGGACACCTCACACTACAGCAGGTTGCTCACAGCCACATCCAGCCTGGCTGCAGGAACCTCCAGGCATGAGGCTTCCACCACCTCCCTGGGCAACCTCTGCCAGGCTCTCACCACCCTCCTGGAGAAGAATTTCTTCCTAACATCCAATCTCAATCTCCCCACTTCCAGTTTTGCTCCATTCTCCCCAGTCCTATCACTCCCTGACACCCTCAAAAGTCCTTCCCCAGCTTTCTTGCAGCCCCCTTCAGATCCTGCAAGGCCACAAGAAGGTCTCCTGGGAGCCTTTTCCTCTCCAAACTGAACAACCCCAATTCTCTCAGTCTATCCTCATAGCAGAGGAGCTCCAGTTCCACAGAATTGTCAGGGTTGGAAGGGACCTCGAGGCTCAGCCAGTTCCAACCCCCTGCCATGGGCAGGGACACCTCACACTAGAGCAAGTTGCTCACAGCCACATCCAGCCTGGCCTTAAAGACCTCCAAGGATGAGGCTTCCACCATCTCTTAACAAGCTCTGCTCTTCTCTTTCCTTTGTCCCCTGTGCAGGGTTGGAAGGGACCTCAAGGATCAGCAGAGCAGCTCCAGCCCTCTGCTCATCCTCGTGGCCCTTCTCTGGACACATTCCAGCACCTCCAGATATTTCCTCTACTAGGGGCTCCAGAACTGGACACAGTGCTCCAGAACTGGACACAGTGCTCCAGAACTGGACACAGTGCTCCAGAACTGGACACAGTGCTCCAGGGGGGTCTCACCAGAGTAGCTCATCAAGTTCAACCATTTCTAACTCTCCAACATGATAGCTGCAGTGACCAGCATCAAACACCCCTCTGGAGCACCTCCCAGTTATCCATCCAGGATGCCAGACAAGGGGCTGGGGCAGGGGGGGACGACTTTGCCTTCATCTCTGCCAAACCCTGACTCCTTCTTCCCTTCTCCCTTAGGAAGATAAAGGGGGAACCAGCTCACTCTCTGCTTCCAAGTGGACCACCTTCCTGAAGGCCACTTTGATTTGTGTTGACCCAGTCACCAAGGGCAACTTCAACTGGCTGCAGGATGTCTTCTTCGTCCCGGCGAGGGACTGGCGTCGCTCCAAAGTCTATGGCCTCTTCACAAACACCTGGTGAGGCGCCTGTCCCAGGCCTCACATCCCTTCCTCCAGCCCTTCAGCCCCTCTGGAAAGCACCTGGAGAGCCACACAGGATGCTATCAGTAATGACATGATGCCCGTGGCTGTGCCCTGCCTGTAGGGATGGTGCTTGATGTCTCCTGGAACCTTCTCTTTGCCTCCCTGAAACCTTCTCTTTGCCTCCCTGAAACCTTCTCTTTGCCTCCCTGAAACCTTCTCTTTGCCTCCCTGAACCTTTTGCCTCCCTGAACCTTTTGCCTCCCTGAACCTTTTGCCCCCCTGAAACCTTCTCTTTGTCTCCCTGAAACTTTTGCCTCCCTGAACCTTCTCTTTGTCTCCTTGCCCACAGGGGAAGCTCTGCTGTTTGTGTCTATTCCTTTGAGGACATTGACAAAGTGTTTCAGACCTCCAGACTCAAAGGCTATAATGGTCCCAACCCAGAGATCAAGCCTGGGCAGGTGAGTGACACCAAGCTGGGGGGCAGGGGTGGATCTGTTGGAGGGTAGGAGGGCTCTGCAGAGGGCTCTTGCCAGGCTGGACAGATGGGCAGAGTCCAACAGGATGAGGTTTAACAGGTCCATAGTGCCAGATTCTGCGTTTTGGCCACAACAACCTCATGCAATGCTCCAGGCTGGGGGCAGAGTGACTGGAGGGCAGCCAGGCAGAGAGGGACCTAGGGGTGGTGGGTGAACATGAGCCAGCAGTGTGCCCAGGTGGCCAAGAAGGCCAATGGCATCCTGGCCTGGATCAGGAAGAGTGTGGCCAGCAGGAGCAGGGAACTCATCCTGCCCTGTGCTCAGCTCTGGTTAGACCACACCTGGAGTCCTGTGTCCAGTTCTGGGCTCCTCAATTTGAGAAGGACTTGGAGATGCTGGAAGGTGTCCAGAGAAGGGCAACAAGGCTGGGGAGGGGTCTGGAGCACAGGGCTGGGGAGGGGTCTGGAGCACAGTCCTGTCAGGAGAGCCTGAGGAGCTGGGGGTGTTTAGCCTGGAGAAGAGGAGGCTCAGGGCAGACCTCATTGCTGTCTACAACTCCCTGAAGGGTGGCTGCAGCCAGGTGGGGGTTGGGCTCTGCTCCCAGGCAGCAGAACAAGAGGACACAGCCTCAAGCTGTGCAGGGGGAAGTTTAGACTTGATCTTAGAAGATCACAGACAGAGAGATTGGCCATTGGGCTGGGCTGCCCAGGCAGGTGGTGGGCTCAGCATCCCTGGAGGTGCTTAAGCAGAGCCTGCCATGGTCTGGGTGATTAGATTGGGTTCTCAAGCTGTGCCAGGGGGAAGTTTAGATTGATCTTAGCAAGAAGTTCTTCCCAGACAGGCAGATTGCCCTTGGAATGGGCCACCTTCCTAAAGTGTGCCTTCTGCAGGGCAGGTGGCTGGCAGGCCCTGGCCCAGGCATGGTGAGAGCAGCCCCAGGGCTTGTGTTTGCCCCCGGGGCAGGCTTGTGCCCCGTGCCAGCCTGCCCTGCCTGGAGCCTCCCCTCCAGCGACCGGTCTGACGGCAGGGTGGCTTCTCCCCCTTCTTCCTGCAGTGTGTTTCCTCTGGGCAGCACACCCCCAGTGAGACCTTCAAGATAGCAGACAGCCACCCCGAGGTGGAGGAGCGTGTGGAGCCCCTGCCCCCCAGCAGGAGCCCCTTGTTCCACAACAAGCACCGCTACCAGCGGATCGGGGTGCACGAGGTGGCCGCCGGCGATGGACGCCGCTACAACGTCCTCTACCTGGCCACAGGTACCGGGCACCGTCCCCTCTGGGCTGCCTCAAGGTGTGCCTGAGGGCAGGGAACCCTTGCTGTGAGCAGCCTGGGCTAGTGGGAAGTGTCCCTGCCCGTGGCAGGGGGGTTGGCACTTGGGTGATCTTTGAGGTCCTTCCCAACTGGAGCCGTTCGGTGATGCCAAGAGGAAGCAGGTGAGACTCCCAGTTTGGAGCAGAGCAAGAGGCTGTGTCCCCAGCCTGGCTGAGTGTTTTTAGAGCAAGGTAGAGGTCACCCAAGCCCTCCCCAGGGGCAGCTTTGCACTGTCAAGCAGAAATCTTTTGTGGAGGAGGGGACCCACTGCGTCACCTCCTGCCCCTGCTTTGCTCGGGTGCCAGCAGCTCAGGCTTCCTGTGAGGCCAAGCACCTCTGGCTAGGGTCACAGCCAGCTGAGGACAGGCTCTGGGACACCTGGAGCTGCTGTGGAGCTGGGCCAAGGCAATTCAGCTGCAGGTGAACAGGATGGAGGGCAGAAGGTTGGTGAGCTGAGTCAGGCTGCCTGGTTCCTGTGCAGTGCAGCTGCTTGCTGCCCAGAAGGTGCAAAGGTCCATCCCCAGAGCTGCAGACCAAGCCTCCACAATGCCATCACCTAAAGAGCAGGAGAGCTGTGCGGCTGTTTACCTCTTGGCCAAAAAGCCTCAGAGAGGGCCAGAAAGATGACCAGAGGGGTAGAGCACTTCTCCTATGAGGGAGTTGGAGCTGTTCAGCCTGGAGAAGAGAAGGCTCCAGGGAGACCTTAGAGCAACCTTCCTGAAGGGCTCCAGGAGAGCTGGGGAGGGACTTTTGACAAGGGCTTGGAGTGGCAGGATGAGGAGCAATGGTTTGAAACTAAAGCAGAGCAGACATTAGGGAGAAGTTCTTTAGTCTGAGGGTGGTGAGAGACTGGAACAGGCTGCCCAGAGGAGTGGTGGACACCTCATCCCTGGAAGTGTTTGAGACCAGGCTGGATGAGGCTTTGAGCAAGCTGCTCTGGCGGAAGGTGACCCTGCCCACGACAAAGGGAGCTGGAACCAGATGATCTTTAAGGTCACTTCCAACCCAAACCATTTTATGATCCCTCTCCTCCCTGCCTGCCTCCCTGGGCTTGCTCCCTACAGCTCTGCTCCTCCCTTTATCTGCACTGAGCTGGGATTTGTTCCCTGGCACTTGTTGGAGGAGCTTTCTGGGGCTTTTTTTTCCTAATCTGTGATTAAAAAAACTGCAGCTGGCTCTCTGTAGGTGGTCTGGGTGAGATTAGGGCCCACCCATGCTCAGATGGGTCTGATCTTGCTCCCCAAAGTCTAAGCTGGAGCGCAGCAGACGCCTTGCAGAGTCCTGCCAGGGAGCTGCACTAAGATGCAGGGCTTGGCAGGAGCCAGCTCCTGGGGGGGTCCTGATCCCTGCCTGGCCTGGGATCTTCACCTCCCCCTGACTGATGGTGGGGAAGGGAGTGCCTCTCAGGAGAAGGGAAAACCATGCCAGTGCTACAAGAGGGTGGAGGATGAGGATTCCTGAGCCCTGTTCCCTCAGGATCTGCCTTTCCACCCCTCCACCCTCTGACCCACTTGCTTAAATCACCAGTTTGGAGTCATCTAACTGCGGAGGGGAGTTGGTTTCAGCAGGAAACCAGAGAGGCAAAGCCCCTAGCTAAGCCTGAGCCTTAGGCAGGTGGTGGGATGAGGCTCAGGCCAGAGGGATCAAGGCAGAGCTGCAGAGCAGTTGGGGTTTTGTGCTCAGCCTGAGCAAAGCAAGGCACAGCTGGATCCCAAAGGGTGCCTGGCAATGGGTCCCTCGTGGCTCTGGGCTGGGAGGGTGACAGGGCTCTGCTGTGAGGAGCACCATTGTCTGGGGGATGATTTCCTAAGCAGAGCAGATGACTTCCTGCTCACAGAGGTTCTCTCTTCTCTGGGTGGCCTGGTTCAGGCACCCAACCCAGCCTGGCTCTGCAGGGTGGGTATTGCCTGCCATGGAGAGCATTGGTCCTCTTGCCTGCCTTCTCCACCCCTGCCTACAGCTCTGCTGTGGGGGTTGGGCTCCACCTTCTCCAGAGCTCCCTTCCAACTCCTATCATCCTGTGACTCTGTGATAGAATCACAGAATTGTCAGGGTTGGAAGGGACCCCAAGGCTCAGCCAATCCCAACCCCCCTGCCATGGGCAGGGACACCTCACACCACAGCAGGTTGCTCACAGCCACATCCAGCTTGGCTGCAAAAACCTCCAGGCATGAGGCTTCCACCACCTCCCTGGGCAACCTCTGCCAGGCTCTCACCACCCTCCTGGGGAAGAATTTCTTCCTAACATCCAATCTGATGTGCTTCAGCAGGGAGGGAGAGAGGCTTTATAAAGGCCTGCAGGAACAGGACCAGGGGCAATGGCTTCAAACTAGAGCAGAGGAGATTGAGATTGGATGTGAGGAACAAGTTCTGCACCATGAGGGTACTGGAACACTGCAACAGGCTGCCCAGGGAGGTGGTTGAGGCTCCATCCCTGGAGATATTCAAGGTGAGGCTGGACAGGGCTCTGGGCAGCCTGATCCAGTGGAGGATGTCCTTGCTGCCTGTAGAGAGGGTTGGACTGGATGAGCTTTGGAGATCCCTTCCAAGCCAGCCCATTCTGAGATTCTGTTTCCTTTCTAGACAAGGGATCCATCCACAAGATCGTGGAGCTGCCAGATGGGGTGCAGAACATCATGGAGCTCCAGGTCTTCCCAAAGAAGGACCAAATCCAGTCCATGATCCTGGACCACAAAAGGGTGGGTCTCTGCCTGCTGCATGCAGAGGAAAAGACTGGGTCAGGCTGGAGCTTTAGAATCAGGCAGCAGGGGGGCAGGAACTGGTGGCTTAATGACAGCTCTGGGATCTGGAAGGAGCCTTGGGTGGGGTTTGGGTGGGAGGAATCCTGTAGCTGGGCTGATGTCCCCACTCCTGGGTGACTCTCTGTGGGCAGTGGAGGTTTTCAGACACCTCTTCTCCTCTGGAAGGCAGGGAAGAAGGTGGCTGTTGGCTCCCTGGGTGAAATCCCCACCTTGGTATCCCAGTGAAGCCACAGGGAGAAATGCTAGGGGCCAGGAAGGTGACAGTGGGACACTGTGGTGGGCTGAAATTCCCCCTACTCCCCACCCCCCCCAAAGAGAAAATTGCCAGACCAGCACAGTTAGAAAGCAATTGAAGCTTTATTTCCAAGTACAACTACAACCTGGAAACATGGAATGCAAGGAATATGTACAAACTATGCAAAATTTACCTGGATTTACAATTTAGAAACAACCACAAGAGCCTCCCCCCTGGACCAAAGCAGGGAATTGCCAACAGCTTCCCTCTCCCTGCTGCCTTCCTTCCCCCCTGCACAGGGGGCAAAGGAAAGAGAAGAGCAGAGCTTGTTAGGAGGTGGTGGAAGCCTCATCCTGGGAGGTTTTGTAAGGCCAGGCTGGATGTGGCTGTGAGCAACCTGCTGTAGTGTGAGGTGTCCCTGCCCATGGCAGGGGGGTTGGCACTGGCTGAGCCTTGAGCTCCCTTCCAACCCTGACAATTCTATGGAGCTGGAGCTCCTCTGCTATGGAGACAGACTGAGAGAGTTGGGGTTGTGCAGGCTGGAGAGGAGAAGGCTCCCAGGAGACCTTCTTGTGGCCTTGCAGTATCTGAAGGGGGCTGCAAGAAAGCTGGGGAGGGACTTTTGAGGGTGTCAGGGAGTGTTAGGACTGGGGGGGATGGAGCAAAACTAGAAGTGGGGAGATTCAGATTGGATGTGAGGAAGAAATTCTTCCCCATGAGGCTGGTGAGAGACTGGCAGAGGTTGCCCAGGGAGGTGGTGGAAGCCTCATGCCTGGAGGTTTTTGCAGCCAGGCTGGATGTGGCTGTGAGCAACCTGCTGTGTTGTGAGGTGTCCCTGCCCATGGCAGGGGGTTGGAACTGGCTGAGCCTTGAGCTCCCTTCCAGCCCTGACAATCCTGTGATACTTAGCCAGCACAAAGCCATGCCCCCAGGGTCAGCACAGCCAGCAGAAGCAGGCTGCTAGAGCGAAGGAAGGGAGTTCCATGCTGGCACTCAGCCCCCAGGGATCGCTCAGCCCCCGGGGATCGCTCACCCCCCAGGGATCGCTCAGCCCCCGGGGATCACTCACCCCTCAGGGATCGCTCAGATCTCACGGACCGCTCAGCTCCCAGGGATCGCTCAGCCCCCAGGGATCGCTCCGCCCCCTCCCTCTTTTCCTTCCCCACCCAGCGGTGCTTTATTGACATCCGGTCGCCTTTGTCCCGCTCGGTCCGTGGCGACTTCCCTCGGTGGTCAGCCCCTCCGCTTCCCTCCTCCTGCAGGCCATGCTCTACGTTGGCTCCAGCAGGAAGGTGGTGGAGATCCCCATGGACCTGTGCCGGCTGTACCGCGCCCGCTGTGACAGCTGCTTGCTGGCCAGGGACCCCTACTGCGGCTGGCTCAACGGCACCTGCCAGTCGGTCTACCTGCGCCGGTAGGTGGCACCCACGGCCCCGCTCTGCCCCCTGCCCCCTCCAGCGCAGCAGAAGTGCCCACACCTCGCAGCCGCACAGCTGCTGAGCTCGGGAGAGACCTTGGAGGTCATCCAGGCCCACCTCCCAGAGCTCACAGTCCCGCGGCTGCTGCTGAACCGCTTCCCTCGGAGCCACCTGCGCCAGGGGTGGGAACTCCATCATTGTCACTCCCTCCTGGGCTGGGGACTCCATCATCTTCACACCCTCCAGGGATGGGGACTCCACCACATTCACACCCTCCAGGGATGGGGACTCCACCACATTCACACCCTCCAGGGATGGGGACTCCATCATCTTCACACCCTCCAAGGATGGGGACTCCATCATCTTCACACCCTCCAGGGATGGGGACTCCATCAT
>VXBD01002087.1:87482-101392 GCA_013399975.1 Indicator maculatus | reverse complement strand
CCGACCGCGTGGCGCTGTGCCGCGTGGTTGCGGCGTGTCTCGGAACAAAAGGGTCTTGGGAGTTCGCCGGTGAGCCTCGGAGGCTTTTGCAAGTCTGTTCGCAAGCTTGCCGCTCCAGGGGTAAAAGCCTTGTCGCCGCGGTCACAGGGCACGACAAAAGCGGCTTCTCTGCGAGGCTGGGGAGAGCTTTTCCGCAATCCGCGAGGATCGGCCGGGGAGGTGCTGGTCCTGCTGAAGAGATGTCCCCACCTCAGGGCGGCTGTAGCGATCCAGGACGGGCGGTGCACACGGGTTACCACGGTTCCCTCGCTCAGCGATCAGTCGGGCAACAGTGGCGACCTGCAGCAATGCACTCGGACGCGCCGGTTCGAGTCCCGGGCAAAAGCGGATCTCTTTGCAGCACAAGGCGTGAGGCAAACACGGGCACGCACATGGGAACAGGCACCGGTACAAGCATGGAGCAAGGAGCACAGAGCACGGGGCATGGAACACAGGTTTACCAAAACGACCCCTATTTAACATTTGCCACATGAACAATGGTCCAGTGAGCATCCTTGGTAAACAGAGCAATTAACCAATGAAATGATGTTTCACCAATTGTAGCATGAGCCTGACCTTTAAACAAAGCCAGCAGGAGCAGGTCGCCTGAGCTTTGTTTACCCCAACAGGCCCAAGGAGATTGTTTACCCAGACTAAGTGGCACCAAGACTTCTCTGCCCACGCTCCAGAAGGGAAAGGGAAGATGGGGTTCAAGCTGCACATGTAGGGACATGTGCTGCCACTATTTGGGATGCAGTCTTGGGCACAGGCACCATTCACCACACCAGCGGAAAAAAAAAAAAAAAAAAGAAACAGACCTGTTAAAATGGGTCCAGAAACAATCAGAGGTCTGGAACACCTCTCTTATGAAGAAAGGCTGAGAGAGTTGGCAATATTCAGTCTGGAGAAAAGATAGCTCCAGTGAGATGTGATTTTAATTTTTAAATGCTTAAAGAGGACATACAAGAAAGATAAAGACTTTTAATAAGGCGTGTAGAAACCATACAAGTAGCAACAGTTTTAAAGTGAAAGACAGTAAATCTTGATTGAACGTAACTACAGTTCCCTGGGGGGAAAAAAAGTTATGTGTTTTCTTAAACGTGAAATACTGCAGCATAAAGAAGTCCTTTAAGTAATAATCTTGTCTGTAAAATTAAAACTTAAAAGGAAGCAATATTTCAGATTTTACATTAAATGGAAAATACTGTTTTATATTATTTATACTGGGTTTTGTAATATTATATGTTATTTTGTATTAAGCAACATCAGCCTGATTGCTAAAGAGATGATGCTTGTTTCAAGGCACCTACTGCTTCAAATCCTTTTAGAGCTGGAGTGAAATTTTCACAAAATTGTAAGGTAAAGGCTGGTTTTTTTGGAGAGCAATTTACTCTGGATGAAGATTCAAATAATTATAGAGCAGTGATTAGCCTCGTAACAACCAGTTCTTTTGAATCATGACACTGCAGCTGAAAGATTGCTCTCTATTACAACAACAAATAGCCACTTTCTTGGCA
This sequence comes from Indicator maculatus, assembly GCA_013399975.1. Classification (NCBI taxonomy): domain Eukaryota; kingdom Metazoa; phylum Chordata; class Aves; order Piciformes; family Indicatoridae; genus Indicator; species Indicator maculatus. Next base: position 99,836 of record VXBD01002087.1, on the reverse strand, counting down.
TGTAACACAGAAAACATACGCAAAAAATAAGATGAATTCAAAAGCTGCCTTAGATTTATCCTGGAGTATGTGTACTGCTGGAAGCTAGATGTTTGTCAAGAAAGAAATGTCCTCTGATCAACCAGCAATTTTTTTCAAGTTTTTCTTTCTCCATAATTGTTGTGGCCTTTAGCCATTGATCCAAGATGTGCTCTGCCTTTTGTGGTTCAGATGTGAAACCTCTCCTTGAGCCACCTTTGTGTTTAAGAAGACTTTTTTACAAAATCTGTCAGTACCAATACACAGATCTGTACATCTTGTGACAAAGAGCAAGCCTTGATATCTATCAGCCAGAGAGTGTAAAACATCACTCAACAAACTCAATTTGTTTCTGCTACTACACTGCTCACTGCTTCAGAGGCACCCACAAAACACAGCAACAGCCATCCAAAAATGTAACCAAAATTACTCAGCACTCTTTCCAACACAATTGAATTTCAAGTTTGGATGTCATCTGGGAATACACTACTACAAGACCAATTAAACTTTAACATTAAGCTTTAACATTAATCTTTAAGGAATATTAATTCCAGAAAAATGAACTAAGATTTTTGTGCACCAACAAGCAAGCTTTGGCCCTTTGTTACGAATCTGTCAGAGCAATTGCACCTCCCACACTCACCAGTTTTCGCCTGCAGAGGACTTATGTCACTGGGTCAACAAGCCAGTCAGCACCTACATTAATATTTTTTAAAGTTGAAGGCAAACATCCTGTTAAACTCCACTACAATGCAAAGAAATTGGTTGGTGAAAGTATCTATGTCAGTACTGTTCTGCTAACTGCAATACAGAGCAATTCAAAACGCATGCTGAGATGTTATACTGTCTCAAAAATACATGTTCTGATTAGTATACATCATAACTTGTAATTGATGTTATATTTGCATGATTCTCTGGGATTTTATCATCTCATTTAATGTTTAAATTATCCCTCATGCTTTTATTTTGGAAGTTCTGGCTGAAATTGTTAAACTGCTGTTGAGGTAAAAGATACTACCTTCTACTTCTATCTTCCATTTTTCTGTTTGTTTGACAAATGTTGCCTACAACCACATCAAGAACACTCAAAGCACAGATTAAATATTGATTTTAATGTCTCTGTGGGAAAATAAAAGGGAAATTATGAAGGGAGATAATTTACCTAAAGGCATTATAAACAGATGAATTCTATGAGTAAATAGAATGTAATCAATGTGTGTGTGCATTTAAATATACATTGCCTCTCTAGTATTTACAATTTTATTAAAGGAAAGAGTGCCTTGAATCAGAGACTGATAATGGTTTTAAAATACCTATCTTTCACTTATATCAGTAGTCATTAAGCTTCTAAATATCTTTGGGAATCTGTGCTTCAGGTCAGTGGCAGAGATATGCTTCTATTGCTTGGAAATATTCAGACTAAATTAAAAGCATTCTGCCAAGCCTTCATGGTCATCAGTTCTTCAGTTCTGATGAAAAAAAATAAATCAGATGGCTAAGTAACAATTTCACGCTTCTTTTTTCTGCCTCTGAAAATGTCATATATCCACAAAATTATTTCAGTCATTTGACTTCAGATTCTTTTTAAGGAAGAACACTGAAGAGAAAATATGTGTTGGGATTTCTTCTTCGTGCATCTTTGCATAGTTTAAGCACAGCAGAAGTGTGGAAATAGCGCTTCACAGTAGCATTTCTTAAATAGGCACAGGACCTGTATGTAGATTCACCTAACTATGCAATCTTCTCGTTCTAAATCCATAGAGATTCCAGTCAGTAAAATCTATTGATTTATATTTCATTTACGCTTATTTTGTGTTGTTCCCTTGACGATGGCTAGTTTTGTTTCTTTCCAGGCAAACGTCGTAATCTCCATGCGTCTGTAACTATTTGCTCTACTAAGGATGGGATCTGGCTCCCTCTACAGGATTCATTTTCCCAAGAACTATTTTTAAAGGCAATATGTAGTGGAGAGCTACCATACACAAAGATTTCAACGTGACTGCTTATCAAGACTTCAAAGTAGTTCACATACTAAGAAACTATTTTTGGTTGCTTGTTACTTGTTCAAGTTAATATTCTGGCTTTTATGATATTTCACAGAAATTATCTGCATGAGGGGAATTTCAGAGAAAGTTTTAAATAAAATTATTTAACTATTCACAGTTATACATGACTGCAGTATTGTGTTGGCAAGCAAGATGAGAAAATTGGAATTTCATGGACAAGCAGCTAGTTTTGCCTAAATTTCAAGTGGCACAGTTTCCATTCTTCTAAAGTAGTTTTGTGCAACTATGTAAAAGTCATCATCATACTTACAATTGCTATATTTTGCAAAATATGCAGCAAAATTACTTTAGCTACAGAATCCTTGAAGGACAGATAACTATTTCTATTAATGAAGTCGTTACAACACTTGCTTCAAAAAAGTGTCCTATCATGATTCATGGATAACAGAAGCTCTTGCAAATTAAAGTTTTTTCAGGAAATCTTCGAGATGACAAAAGGTTTAAGTGAATTCCACTGCCTCAGAAGTTATTTAAATATATGATTCTGTAATTGAAGAGTTGGGAGAATTTAATATTTTAATGTTTCATATTAATGTGTGAATGGTAGCATTATCTTTGACTAATGGAACTCAAACTAGAATGAGTGCTGTCCTCAGAAGCAGCCTACTTGCTGCTCCTGAGTTTCATATGGAAGTGATATTGCCTGAGCACTAGGGTGTTAGGACATAATGTGTAATGGAACACGATAATCTTGAAACCAACAGAACACCAAAACCTTGTGTAAATCCAAATTAAAGGTTCAGTCAGGGGATGCACATTATCAGTGAGAGGAAACGGATGGTGGAAAAGTCAAGTAACTGGCTCATGTTTACAGCTTGATAAGTCAGCTAAGTTCCAAATTTTCAAAAGCCTGTATGTAGTAAATAGATCTTCATGTTTAATACTTTTCTGTCTTACAAAAAAATAAATTAAAATTAAAAATAAAAATATTATTCAATCAATCAATCCTCGTTACAAAGACTTAGTTCTTTCCCTGGCTTCTATATCTGTCCAAAACTGCCATGGTATTAAAGGTATTTTTGACCCTTTGAGACAGAGGGGGGGAAATACAAGCTAAAAAAATTATTATAGGTAAAGAATATAAGTAGAAAAAAGGGTGGCATTACTGGAACAGTGGAAGGAACAAAAATGAAAGATGCAGAAGTTGGGCAGCTGGACAGAGCCTGAAGTCATGTAGACAGGATACATGACGAATAATGCTTCACTTTAAAATATGGCAGTTAGCGAGTATGCAGAAAACCAACAAGCAAGCAGCCCTGCTTGTTTCTTCTACTCAATTCATGCACTATTACAGTATTAAATCATGACAGATTCTCAAGTCAGCATAAAGCTTGGCCCCTCCAAATTTTCTGTGTCCGATCTTATTAAAAGAGCATGGCTGTTAAATTCACTGCTTGAAGCTGGAGAGCAAGGCAGGTGTCACATAGATATATCTGTAAGTACAGCTCTAATTTCAAATTATATAGACCTATGAGCACATAATAAAATAAAATTATGTTTTCAAAGGAGCACTTCTCTCTCACAAGCTCCCAGAACTTTACTGCTTCACTTCCTTTCAGTTCTACTTCACTTAGAGTGGATTTATATTAAAAGATTCCTACCATGATTCTAAGAATCAGGGATGAAATCCACATGCTCCAACTTCAGCTCTTTAGGCATGACACACGCATTCAGCTTTTCATACTTCAGATTAGGAAGTTCTGAAGAGCACAACATTAGCCATAATAATTCGTGAACATATTTTAAAAGCCATAAATTTTCATAATTTCACAAGCAATAAAAAGCAATAATGCTAATGTTAATTTGATTTTGCTTTTTTGTGAGTTTTTTAATGGAAGCTAGGAAGAACTAATTTGTTTACATTATTAATCTTCAACAGAAACACTTATTATTAAGAACTGCTATATTAAAAACAGTGAATAATTCATTTTTATCCTTTTGTAGAATATTAAAATACAGACATAATCTAAGTGCACTTTTTACACATTATCAACGAATAATGGTATCATTAAATGAATATCCCTCTTTTTATGATTTTGGCCTTTGCAAAATTGTTCCACAGGAATAGTTTCTTCTTTAAAAGGCAGTTAATCATCTCCCATGTAAGGATGAGAATAAATAATGCTGTTTCTTGCACAGCAGGGTATGTTCTCATCTATTTCTAAGGGCTTGTTCTTCTGATTTTATTTTACCAAGACTGCATATATTTATTTAGAAATACCTTTAAATGTCATAAACAGATTGAATGAGTAGATTTCATATTTTCTCACAAAAATAAATGATTGTGCTTATATAGTCTCACTACACCGATCAGTTTAATTTCTACATACACATTAAGATTCTTACATCTTCACGATACAGGACAAAAGAAATTTTGACTATGACTTACAAACGAGTTTCAACAACACAAAATGGAACAAAAGGGAAGAATAAATAAAACAAAGCAAAGCAAAACAAAATTAAATTAAGCCAAAACAACCTACATGAAATAAAGAAATTATTGATTTATCATTTTAAACTGCTTCTGTAACAGAGTACATGATATATAAATTCACATACACACATAGTTGTGTGGTTAGTGTACAAGAAGTTGTAAAGAAAAGTATTAACCATTTTCAAAGTCAGAATCCCACCAGCTTTTAATTGCTTTTCTGTTCAGCGTAGTTCCAGACTGCATTATATACCTAACAGGTATTGTATGAAAATCAGAGACTAGGCATTTTGATAGCTTACAGTATTACCAGTACCCTTTAGAGAATCTCAGCATAAAATTAACACTTGCTTAATATAGTTTAATTCATCCATCTTCATTATATTCTGAGTAATCTATTTATTTCTATGGATCTGAAAATTCAACACATTTGTCAAATCAACCCCACTTCATTTGTTTAAATAGCTTTGTTGTCATGTAACCAATCATATTAAGAATACTTGCAATTCAGTTTTATCAATAATCTAGCACTGTGTGGCAGATACTCAATGCATCCCACACTTCACTTCCTCTCTGTATTTACAGAATGGCATTTATGTTATTTATCAGTGGATGAAAAATATCCAACAATAACAAAGATCTCTTTTAGACATTATTGATGAGTGTTACATACTTAGACACCCAGGTGTTATTTCTGAAACAAGGTGAGAATCTGAATGCCTGAACACTAAACATTATATCTAAATAAAGTGACTAATTAAGAAAATACGCATTCAGTGTGCTGTAAAATTCTGACATTATCTCAATGGGTCTGCATAGCTGCATCTAGTAGAACTTTTAGTAGTCTGTGCTTTAGCAAGGACATCTTTAAATTGTATTTTTCTTCCAAATGTATCACCAACACAAGAACATATGTTTCATGCACAGTATAAAGAGTTTTAGTACATTTTGTAATCATATAGCATCATCTATGGAAAATCCTTATATGTAGCCTATAAATAAAGTAATCCATCTTGTCCTTTGTGGGTCTAGGAAACACAACTGATTCTCCAGTTAGAAAATAGTCTTCTCTTTATTTGTTGAATTGAGAACAATTACACAGACTTTCTTTACAAATATGATTTATTAAACAAGTCTACATCTCTCAAATCAAACAGATTGGCCAGTAGCTACTTTGTCAGTGCAAACACAAGCCACAGAAATTAGGTCTACTCTAGAGAGATGGCTCAAGCCCATTTCAGCCATCTAGATCCGGAAAAGTTTGTATCTATATTGAACAAACTGAATTTATCTTTTTCTTTGGCACTCAAGAGAGTTCTGTCTTGTTCCTTGCCCAAAGAACAAATATTAGGTGAAGAACTGAAAAATTAAATATATTGCCATGCATCTGATATTTTCTTAGCATTTTCAGTATCACTAGATTGTACATTAGTACACAGCAAACACAAGCATGACAGTATCTAGAGTTCATGTAGAGTTCATGTCAGCACCACACTGTTCAGATATAGTCTGTTCTATTCAACTTCCTCACTCCTGCACTCTGTAGACAAAAAAGAGTTAGATGTACTAGCAGAACCAAAGCAAATGCAAATTGCCACCTCACTTTCTAGAACACAACAAAATCAGTAAAATCATCAATATAGTCACATCAAAGCAAATAACACTAGTAGGCACAACTCATTGCTAGAAGGAGTGAAAATTAGTTTCATTTCCATCTGTTGGCAGATAATTATTGATTGCATCTTAGAGGCAGAAAAATAAACAAAATCTTGCCACATTTTGTACAAAATAATATGCCTGATAAATAATTTGGGCTGTCAGTGGCTATGTAACTGTAGGTAGGTAAATTACACACATGAAGTGATAAACACTTCAGGAAACTGCACATATAACCAGTTGAGCAAAATATTTGGGGCTCAGTAAATTAAATTCCCACACTTCCTATTTTACACTTTAGAACCAATGACTAGGGTGTGACTAGGCATTTACTTGATAAAATGCCAGTAAGAAAATGCATGAATTTCTGTGATAACCCACAAATGAATGCAGAATTAGAGAATAGTGCCGTGGGGAGTTTTGAGACATTAAATAAATAACCGAAGAGGAATGAGAGGATTTTATGTTTGTTGAGGTAAAAAATGTCAATTACCAAGACAAATGAAGAAAATGACACTTAGATGTTAGAAAAGGGCTTATGTGCCCATAAGCTTGCCTGATATTTCTAGCTATATCACATGCCTATTAAAAAGAAATTACCTTTGCTTACAAATCTTGCCTCATCTAGCAAAGTGTTTTTTAAATGTGCAGAGAAGTGAAATGATGTTTGTTTCAATTATGAAAAAAGGTAGACTATCATGATAAGGAGGCAATAAATAGGTTTTAGGGGAGAAATAGTAGGTACAGGCAGATATAATGGGGAAATGAGTACTCAGTCTTCACAAAGTGTGCTAGTTACTGGATACTACTTGAAGAAAAATTATGCAGGAAGGCAGAATTTCTATCAGGACAGTCTTTGTAAATCAACTGGTTTTACAGAAGATGGGTAAGCCTGTATACGATAATGCAAAGCGGATTTCTTGCTCTTTTCCTCTCCATCTGTACAGGGGCTGCTCCCTCTGGGCTGCCTGTTCAGCTGCTTGCTGAGCTGATCTAATTCACAAACTCACATTCAATTCTTTCTTGTTTTACTTTATTTTATGCATAATGATATATTTATATCATATGTTGCCTCTTTTTTATAGTACGAAGGGGTTTTAACTTGTACTCTGGTTTAGTCCTAAATGTAGTTTTAATGTAAGCAAGAAAAGCAACTAGATGATGTACCAAATATGTCTGTAGAGGACCTTGATTCTTCTGAGTACCCTAAATCCTTAATATATTCTCTAGCATATACAACAGCAGAAGTGTCTTCCAATGAACAGTGTTGTACGAAAACATTGTGAAACATGCTTGACCAGAGACACTCAGGGAAACTTGAAACAATTCTCCTTTGAGGCCACTGCAGGTAATCAGTTTTCTCCGAAACCATGGTCATTTTCTACAGGAAAAGCTGACATGTGTTCTTACAGTGCATCATCTATTCTGCAACCCTACAAACAGACTGGCTCCTGGGCATAGACTGTACGAGTCAGAATTATTTACTTTATGCAGTGCAACTCAGTCAGTTCTGACACCTGCCTTTCTCTTTATTGTGCCCATGGTGCATTCACTGGGCTGACTGCAATTTTGTATATTTTATATTGACATTAATATTGGTATCAGTTTTGTTGTTTCATTAAATCAATTATCATTTCACCTTTGGTTCTCCCCTCCTTTTCCCAATCTTCTTTCTTTGTTGGGTATAGGGAGCGATCAAGTAACTGCTACAGTTTAGCCCTGGCTATAGGCCAAACATAGATAATCACTAATCTTTGAACACTTTATGTCATTCCCTAAATATTTTCCCTGAATATTCCCTAAATCTAATGAATATTTTGCTATTTGTAATTAGCAGTGGGGGGTTGTGAATATACTGCAAGTGATAAGTAAGCATTGAAAGCTAGCTAAGATAAATTGCAGTAACAGAGGCATTGACATGAAGTGTGGCTACCAGACCAGGTTTCCTAGACACACTGAAACAACATTCACTTGGACATATATTTTTAAAACCAAATCATCTATTCTAACATTTCTGGTTTCTCTAGGTTGTTATTTCATCATGATGCATACAAGGAATAACTCAATAAGGTGAAGTGTAAATTTTTCCAATTATTCCACTCTCTTTTTCATTCTGTAATTTTGAGGATTTATGTTCCTGTTTCTCCAGGTGAGTTCTGAGGTCTTTGCTGTAATTTTTGCAGCTACAGGTCCACAAATGCCCAGATATGCTCTAAAAAATCTTTTAAGGCAAACTGGTGGTGCACAGTTTATACAATGTCATCACATAACTACAGCAAGGGAGTTCAGCTTAGATGCAGGAGGTAGCAGGAGGTAGCACAAAGGAGAGACACAAGCATAAAAGGCAATGGCTATTTTCAGTGAAGAGCAGAAGAGATCTTTATTTACATGCATGAGTTTCCAGCTACTCTCAGCGTTGTAGAGATACTAAATATTTTTATTTAATGCCAAATAGCACTGATACCAGTGCTATTTAATATGTTTACCAATGACATAACGGAATCAGGTGTCCTCTCAGCAAGTTTGCAGACGATGCCAAGGTGACAGGTGTGGTAGATTTACTGGAGGGAAGAGATGGCATTCAGAGGAACCTCAACAGGCATGAGGAATGGGCCCATGCAAACTTTGCAAAGATCAGAAAGAACAAATGCAAGGTCCTATATGTGGGTTGGGGCAATTCCCTATGTCAGTATAGGCTGTGGAATGACAAGATTGAGAGGAGCCCTGCAGACAAAGCCTTGGAAGTACTGGTGGGTGAAAAGCTGGACATGAGGTGGCAATGTGTGCCTGCAGCCCCAAAGGCCAGCCATATCCTGGGCTACACCAAGAGAAGAATGACCAGCAGATCAGGGGAGATGATTTTGCCGCTTTGCTTTGGGGAGACTTCAAGTATTGTGTCCATTTCTAAAGTCCTTAACACAAGAAAGATACAGACCTGTTGTAGCAGGTCCAGAGGAGGGTCAGTATATAAAGGGGACCTATGAGAAAGAGGGAACAGTCCTTTAAGCAGGGCTTGCTGTGACAGGACAAGGGGTAATGGTTTTAAACTAAAAGAGGGTAAATTTAGACAATATATTCAAAGACGGTATTTTCTTTTTACAAAGAGGATGGTGAAACGCTGGAATAAGTTGCCCAGAGAAGTGGTAGATTCCCCATCCATGGAAACATTCCAGGCCAGGTTGGATGGGGCTCTGAGCAAACTGATCAAGTTAAAGATGTCCCTGCTCACAGCAGGACGTTTGGACTAGATGATCTTAAAACTTCCCTTCCAACTCACATTACAACTCAGTAATCTATGATTTACAGTTGTGTGGTGAACCATGGATATAAAAATTAGCCTTTTGAGTCAGCAATTACTGACTGAAATATAGTCTCCATGATAATCACAGCCACAGTCTGGGAAAGTCATTAAAACTACCTTGTCCAGGAAACAGAGGCATTTTAGATGGTATTGTTATAATGTTTACTCTCTCGTCAGTTGATGTGATGTGGAAGAAATACAGAAACTGGGAAATAGTAAGTTATACACAGAGCTTAGTATACTGTCAAAATGATAAAGACTTTAGAATGCAGAAGAGAGCTTCTGTTATATCAGCAGTCAGGTGTTCTATCTAATCATTCAAGTCTCTTAATCTGAGCACAGTGAGTATCGCCTACACGTTCTGGACAAAATCACAGGAGTTAGACATGTCTAACAGTCATTAACGTTTTGTATTTACTCATACATATAAACCTGAAGATGTAATCACTCCCAAATACATAAACATGTGAAAACAAAGGCTGGAATCACTGTGGCATTTTACTTGCATTCTTATAATACGCTTTCAGACAGGAAAAGCTTCTGGATGAAGGACTCAGGCCAGATGCACTCTAACATGACAAGGGTAGCATCACAAATCAGTCTGTTATGTCTATCATGTTGTAACATGAGTGCCATTTGGTTTGTGCCAAAATTCACAAACACTGTGACTGTAAATATTTGCTACATAGTGATTTAGAGAAGTTTTTATTCTATTGCATTTATTTTCTGTACTATCTTTTTCATACCTGTTTGATACCAGGTCCACAGACATTTAAATTGATGCCAGAGTCAACTCAAGAGACTGAAAGTCAAATACTTTCCTGTGTAATTTTGGTATAAAAATAGTTGGACCTAGATCAGAACCCCACAAAACTCAGTGTTGCAGGAGGACCCAGTCACTGCTAACAAATATTTACAAAGTAAATTTATTTAGGTAGGTCCAATTCCCTATTTAACCTCTTCAAAAGAGATGGAAATCCAAAGTTAAAGACCTTTTGCTGCAAGACAATCCTTCCAGTACAATTAATTTTTGCTATTTTAATTTATTTTTAATTCCTTGAAGAGAAAGCTGCTTCTTAAGAAAATTATGAGGTTCAATACAAGTCTTTCAAAACTGGAGCTAAGTAAAGAGGTGTGGGGTTTTTGGTTTTGTTTTTCTTCAGATAAATTGTTAAGCCAATCAGATGGAAACAGCTAAAGAGTGTCATATATCTAAAGACATATAATTGATCAGATTCCTGGAAACACCAGAAAGAAAAACCTTCTCTTATCTTAAACAATGACAGAATATTAATAATTAATAATATGAATTTCACCAAATAAATTATCTATAAATACATACCATAAGAGTAAGTGCTTAAAGAATCCTTTAGGCTTGATTAAAATTTATTTGCAGAGCATTTCAAAATTCCAAATCTAAACTTGAAATATTAACAACTAGTAAATTCTCTGCTTCATGTTAATTAAAAAAAGGAAAGAAAAATAATCAAGAAAAGAGTCCAAGACCTACTATAGCCAAGAATTTTCAAAAAAGCTTTTACCTTTACATTTTCTTTATTATGAGTTAGGTCTGGCTGAGATGGAGTTAACTTTCTCTCAAGAGTCAGGGCTGGACTGGCCACTAAAGGATGACAAATTGTCCTAGCCATGCTCTCTTTAAAAAAGGAAAGAGAAAGGGAATAGAGAAGCTTATTGATTGGTAAATGAAACTAGAACTAGTCCCTCTCACTGTAAGTGAGACGAGGTGCGTGACTACCTGAGGAACATAAAGATATACATGGAATGGTCATGGAACCTGATGAGATGCATCCCAGAGTCCTGAGGGAATTAGCTGCTGTAGTTGCCAAATCACTCTCTGTGATATTTGAAAAGTCCTGGCAGTGAGATGAAGTCACTGGTGAATGGAAGAAAGGAAACATCACACCCATTTTTAAAAAGCGTAGAAAGGAGAACCATGGGAACAACCAGCCTGTCAGCCTCACCTCTGTGCCTGGGAAGATCATGGAACAGATCCTCCTAGATGCCATGCTAAGGCACATGGAGGACAGGGAGGTGATTAAAGACAGCCAACATGGCTTCACTAAGAGCAAGTCCTGCCTGACCAAACTAGTGGCTTTCTATGATAAAGTGACTATGTCAGTGGACAAGGGACAACCTATGGATGTGATCTATCTGGACTTCTGCAAGGCCTTTGACAGGGTCCCCCACAACATCCTACTTGCCAAGTTGGAGAGTTATGGGTTTGGTGGGTGGACTGTTCACTGGATTAGGAATTGGCTGGATGGTCACAGTGACAAGTGGTGTCCCTCAGGAGTCCGTACTGGGACCTGTACTGTTTAGTATTTTTATCAACAATATACACATCAGGATCAAGTGCACCATCAGGAATTTTGCAGTTGACACCAAGCTGCATGGAGCTGTCAGTATGCCAGAGGGATGGGACATCATCCATCAGGACTTGGACAAACTGGAGAGGCACGCGCAGGTGCACCTCATGAGGTTCAACAAGAGCAAGTGCAGGGTTCTGCACCTGGGCTAGAACAATCCTCACTATCAATACAGACTGGGGGATGAGGTGATAGAGAGCAACCCTCTGGAAAAGACTTGGGACTGGTGATGGATGAGAAGCTGGACAGGAGCAGGCAGTGTGCACTTGTGACCCAGAAGGCAAATCACATCCTGTGCTGCATCAAAAGATGTGTTGCCAGCAGATACAGAGAGGTGATTCTACCACTTTCGTTTTTNCCCCACAACATCCTACTTGCCAAGTTGGAGAGTTATGGGTTTGGTGGGTGGACTGTTCACTGGATTAGGAATTGGCTGGATGGTCACAGTGACAAGTGGTGTCCCTCAGGAGTCCGTACTGGGACCTGTACTGTTTA
>VXBD01002087.1:24098-87266 GCA_013399975.1 Indicator maculatus | reverse complement strand
GGTTCAACAAGAGCAAGTGCAGGGTTCTGCACCTGGGCTAGAACAATCCTCACTATCAATACAGACTGGGGGATGAGGTGATAGAGAGCAACCCTCTGGAAAAGACTTGGGACTGGTGATGGATGAGAAGCTGGACAGGAGCAGGCAGTGTGCACTTGTGACCCAGAAGGCAAATCACATCCTGTGCTGCATCAAAAGATGTGTTGCCAGCAGATACAGAGAGGTGATTCTACCACTTTCGTTTTTTCTGGTGAGACCCCACCTGGAGTACTGTGTGCAGACCTGAAGCCCTCAATACAGGAAGGACAGGGACCTGATGAAGCAGGTCCAGAGGAGGGCCATGGAAATGGTCCGGGGATTGGAACACCTCGGCTACGAGGACAGGCTGAGGGAGCTGGAGTTGTTCAGCCTGGAGAAGAGGAGGCTTTGGGGAGACCTAATAATGACTTTCCCGTACTTGAATGGGGCCTGCAAGAAGGATGGAGAGAGATGGTCTAGAAAGGCCTGTAGTGATAGGACAAGGTACAATGGCTTCAAAGTAGAGAAGAGTAGATTTATATAGTACGTTAGGAATAAGCTCTTTACCATGAGAGTAGTGGAACACTGGAACAGGTTGAAAGGAAGGTGACTGGGGCCTCATCCCTGGAGATATTGAAGGTAAGGCTCAACAGGCCTGTGGCAGCCTGATCTAGTTGAGGATATCCCTCCTTGCTGCAGAGGGTGTTGGACTAGATGACCTTTGTGGGTGTCTTCCAACCCAAACCAGTCTATGATTCTATGTTTCTATGTTTCTATGATTTCATGAACTATTTTAACTAAAATAACAACAGTAAAATTAAATATTTAAAACTATGTACAAAGCCAGTATCAAACTCAACTCTTCTGATGGCAATTATATCATTGTTACCACAGATAACTGTGGCACAAGTCCCAATCTGGACTCATCAGCAGACAGGAAAGAAGTTTAGGGGATGCATTCTGCAACTGGATTCAGAAACTCATGGATCAGAATCAAAGCTAGAAAGTACAGAATCTTGCTCAGACACCATCCGCTAAATGAGAGACATGATGACGCTCATGCTCCCTTAACTTTATACTGAGTATGACAAGTACAGAATGGAATAACTCATTGGTTAGTTTAGGGTCATCTGTCCTGTTCAGTCCTCCTTGAAGATAAAGGCTTTTACTCTGCACCCCAAATGTGGTACACTAGACTTAACAGTGGACCTTGGTCTGCATACCAATCCTTAGTGCGAAGTAGAAACTGAAGTAGACCTGAAAAGTAAATCACTGAACAGAATCTGTTCTTATTCAAAGGAGGACACTTTCCTGAAAGCAGCCCTCATAGTGCTGTGCTTTGAATTTGTTCCTATGACAATGTTAATAACACATCAGTGTTTTGGCTACTGCTGGACAGTGCTTCCACAGTATCAGGGTGTAGTGAAGGCATCACATGCCCAGAATTATGCCCCCAGATACCAGCTAACTTGTCCCAAAATGTTCTGGGAAGTCCCCCCTTCCACCCTCCTTTCAGGAGAGGACAAAAGGCTCAGGCGCCAGCCTGTCTCCTAAGGGAATAAACAACTGCAGGCACCCATCTCAATGGTATGCCTATGCTCTGTCCATCTAAGGGCATCATTCTAGCTTCACCTTTTCTATAGGTGGAAGCAGGTTGTTGGCAAGCATGCCCATAGGGCTAGCTCCAGCCTCGAGTATCTATAAGTATTGCTCCATTTGTTACTACGTTGCTCTTTTCTCTTGCTTTCACGCGTTATGTGACTCGTGTTGCGTCAGCTGTAAGTCTTCTCACACGCAAGCGTACTGGAAGCCTCTGCAAATACAGAAGCCAGCCCACCGAACTCACCTCGAGGACCCGCAAAGGAGACCCTTTTGCTGACAGGACATCAGCATCGTATGCCCGAGAGAGGGTGAAATCAGACCCAGTCAAAAGGACTGAGGGAAGCCCTGAGAGAGTAGGTAAGCTAAAACCCATAAGGGGAAGGACCTAGCCCGAACTAGGTGGTCCAAAAATATTCTGCAAGCTAGTTAAGCATCCATAAGCAGCCATAAGCAGAAACGCATCTTGCGTAGCCCCCGCCGTCCGCGGGAGAGGAAGGGAGCCGCCCACTGTAGCCGCTCTGCAGCCCGCACTAGGATGAAGCACCCGGGATTTCCCCGAGGGAAAGAGAGAGCAAAAGATAGCCTCTCCATTGAAGTTAAAGCAATGACTGTATCATTATAATTTAAATGGAAAGCAGTTGCCGAGAGAATCGGCAGTCAGCTCACCTCGAGCGGAGCTGTGGGGGGGAAGCATCGCTTCACCGCACCCCCCCACCGAAACCCGCCTACAAGAACCGCCCTCGATCACGAGGGCCGACCACCGAAAAGACCCAGCCCTGCTGAACCGATCCTTCGGTCTGGGAAGTCACTCCATCCCCCGCAGACCGTGTGAGGACAAAGAAGCCAAACCGCCCCTTGCCGCAGACCACGGGAGGAGAAAGCAAACCTTGCTCCCCCCACCCCGCCCCCCCAGAGCCGGGAGGGAGAAAGAAAGTTGCCGCCCGAACGGGGCCAGCCTCGGGCAGAAAGCAGATACCCAGTGAGCCACCGTAACCAAGCAACTTGCCTCACTGCACAGAAAGACAGAATGTATCTTTCATGTGTATAACACTCAGCAACCTTCTATTCAAAGCGCCCGCGCGTAGCCACGTGATATTTCTAGCTTAACCTGCCTCGTGATAGCATTATAAATATCTCTAGACATAGCTAGCAGCCGCAAGCCTCTTGACGAGTCTCCATCTAGTGAACAAGTGGCAGAATTGCACCCTTTTGTTCCCTCAATTAGAAATTGACTGTAAATATCATAAATGGGTATAATTGTAAATACTGAATCAGTCTATATTATTACAACCGTGCATCCGAATCAATATATATAAAGTTATTAATCGCATATTCATCATAATAATAAATAATTTCATAATTCATCTTTTCATAATTCATAATTAATAATCACCATCCTCCATCCCTAATCCCCCTCTCCACGACACAGGGCTATCTCTTCACTCCCCACTCCCCAATTCAATGAAGGCTGGGCATGAGCAAAACCTTGGGAGAGGACACACCCAGGACATCTAACCCAAACTGACCAAATGGACATTCCATACCGTATGACATTTCTCAGCCATAAAAACTAAGAGAAATGTGGAGTGGGACTTGTTAAAGTGTTTTCTGAGCAACAGCTATGCATGCTGGGGCTGTACTTCACAGGAATTGCCTGGACTTCACCTGCTGATAGGAAGTAGAGAATACATCTTTTTGCTGATAATAAACATGTTGCCTGGGTGATACATGGAGTAGAACATTTGTATAAGCTTGATTTTTCCATGTGGAAATGAAGCACCATTGACTCTAACTATACAGAGTCTTCCAAAATATGGAATACCTTCAGAGGTCTAATGAAATAAACATCCTTAACTATTACATCCTCCATAAAAATTCAAATGGACAGTAATTATAGAATTACATTTACTTCAAGATTTTCTTCAAAGGCTTAAAAACTAAATGCTTTAAAAAAAATACACTGGAATATGCTTCAGAGAACAACTGAGAGCTTTATTCTTCCAGTTCAACTGACACCTGTAGTGAGGTTCTTGTTTTTTAACCCATGATTTCATATTCTGCTTTGAATAACATTACTCAGAGGTCTTATTTCAAGTTGTTTTACTTTTTAATTTCTGTGATGGATTGCTAAAGTAGGTTTTTAAAGTAGATTTCATTAGACAATATGTATCACAAAGAAGGATGAAGGGGAACAGTAACCACTCTTTCACAGTGTAATGGTGTTACAAACAACAACTAAGCCACTAATATAGTCTATGTACAGCTCAGAGTTTGAACATTAGTGCTTGGTGTTAAAAGTACTGATTGACAGAAGCAATTTTTACAGTGTGTTTCATATGTCTTAAGAAGAAAAGCAGTATGTACTCCTTGGAACAAGATAGATTTAAATTAAACAGACAAGATAACCAAAAGGACAAGAAGTAGTTCTCTATCTTTAAAAAAGACAGGGAAAAAATCACCTATGGATACAAACAGGTCACAGCACATTATATTTACATTAATAGGATCTTTAAATCTTGTTCTATACAGATAAAATCAAGTCAAACTTCAGCATCAAGTTATATAATGTCGGAACATGGAGAATTTGAAACCAAGGAGAAATCTTAGTGATATCATGTGCTTGGTAGTAAACTGCTGGGTTTATAAACAGGTTAATGAACATGCAGGAAATTTGTGGGATAGAGATGATAGTGGGAAGGTATCCGAAAAGTTTTCTTCATGGCACATTCTCTACATACTGTAAAGGAGTTGCCCACACTGCATGATACATTAGAAATCATCTGAATTCACAGATAGTGAGTACCAAGTAATGTAACAGCTGAAAACAGGCAATATGTTCAGCTAGCTGCCATTCAAAAAGTACATAGAGTTAGTATCTATGTGTTGGCAACAGCAAATGAATACTGAAAACATCATTCCTCTGGGACAGGTCCTCATAAATGCAGGTCTTGATGACGATCATGTACATGTTCCTACACAATAACAATAATCAAAAATATTAAGTAAAACTTTATCTATGCACTTCGGTTTGTAGTAATTTGACTTCGGTGTGCTACAGTCTTCAAGTCAATAAAGATTTCTTTGAACATTTACTTCAACAAATCCAGGTATTTTTTTAGCTGATCTTATGGAAACTGACAGTAAATTCTGCTTAGCTAAAGAATCACTTTTATACCAGAGGAGTGTCCTAATGGCATAGAGGGAGACTGCATCAGTGCAATTATGGTTCTGTAGCTGGAACTGTTATTGGTTAAATTCTTTGTCAAGATCCAGCATATGTCAGATGTCAGTAGTAGTGGCAGTGTCAAATTAATTGTAATTGAGATATCTAATTCACATTATGGATTTTATATAGCACAGTCTAGCTGATGTAGGCTGTGCAACAGACTTCATTACCAAATCAAAGACAAATTTTCCTTGGTAGAAAAAGTGAAAACTCTTTTCCTTTTTATTTATCTCTTTATTTTATAGTAAAGATAACATTCAAAATATTCTGAAATAGCCTGAGGACAGTACAGAAGAACTCTATATATTAAACTTGGCATTAATTCAGAGTAGCATGTTTATCTGAGCACTCCAATGAGTACATAGGATGAAAGGTTACTGTTCAAATTAAGAAACAGATGATGTTCACACCTTTATGCTGTTTTACAGGCTGACAAAAGCTCACCCATTTGACTTCTGAGCAGAAGGGAAACTACGTGAAAACAAATGCCTTAGAACAAAACCAAAATTTGCAGGAAGATACTTGCATGTCTAAACAGGAATTATTGCCATATACAAAACGAGTGTGATGTCATATGCATGCCAACCTTACACAGCTTCAGCTGACCAAGCTGTATCTCCTGGCAAATAACATGAAGAAGTCTACGTTCCTAAAAGGCTGACAGTTGACAAAGAAGAGATGGGTGATTTTCAGCTCACTCAAATGTGACTTTTGGAGGAAAAATTAGATTAAAGAACTGGATTTCCCAAGGGACTATGATAATATATTAATGTGGGGTCACATATCTGCCACTTCTTGTGTAATTCACCATGAGTAACCTTACTGGTTATTCATTCTAGAAACAACAACGTTTTTTGAAGCTTGTATTGGATCAAAGATCTTTCTGACATGAACATGTGTGCTTTTGCCACCCCAGCATTGAACTCTGCTGCCTTCCCTCACCATTCCCACAGTCTGAAGTCTCACTTCATAAACTAATGAAGCGGAAGGCAATACAGAAGTCATTGGCAGCTACTCAGTTATTAAGCAGTGTTTTACAGAAGCAGACTGATATTTCTCAGAATTTTACAGCTTGTGCTGGCTCACAGGTAATTTCAGCACATTTGTCCCAACTTGCTAACTAATTCTAAGACTTTGTGGCAGCTTATCAATTAATATTAACATGAAAGGAGGATTCTGAAAATATATATATTTTTTTTAAATAATTAAATCTGCTGCTTGTACTTGAAATACACTTCACTTGCCCCACCAGTAAACAAACTTAATGGTCATCAGAATGTAATCCAACAGTTGTAAATGTACATAGATTTTCAGGTACAATCTAGTGTTAATATGGCTATGAGGTTTTGCATTTAAAAAGTTATTCATAACTTTCTGTGAGGTTTGGGGATTGAAAGGAAATAGCTGTCTAAGGTAAAATCTCATTTTAACATGTTATTATCTGCACTTGGTATTTATTTCAAAACTCCTTTCAGTACTGATAGGGTAATGGGAGCCCATCTTTTAATTTGCACTGAGAAGCTAACTCAGCAGCTAGCTTGAAATGGCCTTCTATGTTAACAAAGAGAGGACTGATCACACAGTAGCATATAAAACGGCAAAAGAGAAAACATTTCCAGCTATTTCTCTCAGATTTTGCAAGAAATCAGCCACATGAAAGTTAAATCTGCCCTGGGATTCAGTATGTCTCATAAATTCATTCTCATCTCTCTCTCCAGAATGCACAGGCATGCTTCAGGAATTTCAGTCTATCGAATTGATACATAAAATCTGTGAATGAAAGAAGAAGAAAACAACCTGGAAACAGACATTTTTTTTTTAACATACACTCTTTCTACTGATATTTTCAACTCTTTCAAAATATGGAATTGACCACAGCTGCACTTACAGCTGTGGTCACACATTGTCCTTAAGGAAAATGATAAAAAGAAGATCGCAACTGTGTTTTCTATTGCCTTTCTTAAGCAGCCTACACTAGAAAACTTCTCTGACAAAAAAATGGAAAAACAGAAACAAAAAACCACAACCAAGCAAGTAAGCAAAGAAACAAATAAACAAGAAAAATCAACCAAAGAAACAAATGAAAAAAACATAACAAAATCCACATGCCAGTTTATTTCATTCCTGCCTCATTTTTTGTGCTTGATAGAGTTGGAGATACCTGTGAAGACAGGCAATGGTAATGGTAACTCTTCTGACACAAATTGCAAAAAGCACCGAAAAGTATAAATACACAGATCTTCGTTATAAAAGAGTTACCACTCCTGGAACAAGAAAATTTTGACTCAAGACTAATTATTTCTGCGGACATTAAAAAGTCTAAAACATGCCTTGCAATGTGTTTATGAAGTAATCTCTTGTTCTAATAAACTCATTTTCTAGTAAACTTGCTTTATAATCTTCTTCCTAAGAGAAAAACAAACAAACAAACAAAAAAGCAGCATTGTTTTATAGAGGAATAAATTATTCTGAAATAGAGGGGTTTTTTGCTGTTTAGTTTTCCTGCTCTTTAGAGAACCTGTAATACTACTAAATATGTAAATTTATTAAATCTCATTTCTTCAGAACGAAGGAAGAATCCTCTGGTGACTACTACACAACTGAAAGCTGCTTCTCAAATATAGATATTAAAACCAGATAAGAGTAATAAAACCACATGACTCTTGAAAGTTCAGTACTCCATTAATATAGTTTAGCTGATTATGTGCATGAATGAAAATTTAGGTGTCAATATTAGGCACCTACTCTCACAAAAACCATAGACTTCATTCACCATGCAAATGTATATACGATTTCTATATTTTCGTAGTTTAAAAATTTATGCTGTTTCTCTTTTGTTCTGATCATGAAATACTTTAGGAAAAAATATAATGAAGCCTGAAAGTATTCGTAAAGTTATCCAACGCAACACTACATATACTCGCTTAATTTTAACTGACAATTCTTGTTGGATGCTTAACTTTATAGCTTTAGAGTTAATTGAATGGAACTTCAGTATTTGCAATTTTTTCATACACATTTCTCTCTCTTACGTAGGCAGACCTATGTAACGAGATTCCTACAGGGAATGAAAATGTTGCTGAACATAATTCTGCTTCATCAACACTTCAACAGTGCTGTTACCTTCCTTTGTGTGATGAAGAGGTTATTAATTTATGAATAATGAAATATGAATTATGAAAAATACTTTTATTAATTATGAAAACTATTAATAACCGATTAACTACTATTTTATATATAGATTGTAGTGCATGGTTGTGAAAATACATCCCATAACTGGTTTAGTGTGTACAATTTGACCCAATTAGAATAGTTACAGAATTAATTTCTAATTAAGGGAACGAAGGGTGCAGTTCTGCTGCTTGTCCACCAGATGGCGACTCAACAAGACGCTTGGCGANGGGGGGGGCCAGGCTTTCCGCCGATCGGCAGCTTCCCTTGGTAGGGTCAGTCCCACGGCGCAACTGTGGTGGCCGGGGACTGGCAGGGCCGGTGCGACTCCCTGAACAGGGTCAGTTCAGCAGGGCCGGTCCTGGGGCAGGACTAGGTTCTTCGGGGTCGGCCCTTGCAGGGTTGGGCCGCACGGTGGGGCAGGGTGACAGTTCCCGGTAGGCGGGGTCAGACGTCTCTGATCCTAAAGCGGAGCCCAGGGGAACCGCCGCTTTGCGTAGCCACACCCCTTCACCGAAGCCTGTCGCCGCCATGTGGGAGTAAGATTTGCAGGCAATGGCTTAAGCGCTGCGAGTTTACAAAACTCGAGCGAAGCGAGAGCGTGCAAAACTCTGGAGAACAAAAGGAGAGAGCAACTTGTTTACAAGTGGGGTAAGACTTACAAGTTTCTCGAGGCTGAATTTGGCCAATGGGCATTCTTATCAACAACCCGCTTTAGCCCATAGAAAGCGTTAAACTAGAATTATGCCCTTAAAAAGGGAAGGAGCATGAGCATCCCATGTGATGGGTGCATGTAGTTGTTTACCCCATAGAAGGCAGATTGTTGTTTGCCATCTGGCTGGCATCTGGGCCTTTGTATCCCACTCCAGAAAGGAAGGTGGAAGGAGGAACTTGCCCAAACATGTTGGCACGAGTTTTACAATATTTGGGTGCATAATTCTGAGCATATGGTGCCTTCACTACACTTTGTCAGAGCTGAAGTATCTTGTATTATAGGCTTAATCATCACCTTTCCTTGGATCACCAGGGTCTCTAAAGTGCACTACATATTGTTGGATGATGAGTAATGATTTCTGCACATGAACTATTTCTCCAACAGAAATGAAATTTCAGATCAATTTATCTATTTCATTTTTTAGCAATAGAAAGAAAATACTTATGTAACTAAATTCTCTATTTTTCAGTATAGTTACAAGAAAATCTAGCATTTCCCATGTATGTAGTGTTTGTATTGATGAACAAATGATTGTTATAAAATACTTTGGAGATGCATTGTGTTTGAGAGACTTTTGATTGTCACAAATATGAACAGGCTACAACACAGGAACACAATCTATAAAATCAGTAGAGCAAAGAATAAAAGGCAAACCCTAAAGTTTACTAAGCAGCTTTACTCCTAATACCTCCATCTTCATGCAGTCTTAAAAAAAAAAAAAAAAAAAAAAAACCACAAAAAACCCACCCCTGCTTTACTGTTAAATTTGAATTGGTTTATCTGCATACATAATACTGTATATACTGAAGGCTTACTGATATGTTCATTTGAGATGCTTAAGGTGGATTTTTAAACTACCACAGATTTTGATACAAAGGTTCAATGCTATGTGCAAATAGAAAGAAACACACCACTCTACTGAAGAAATAAAGAAAAAAACCCTGCAAAACCTACAACTCACTAAAATCCAACAATATTTGACAAAAAGAAATAGACACAGTGCTCTCCCCTGAAACTGTGTTTCCTCTTCATCACAAGTAATGGGAGCTTAACCCTTGAACCATGTTTTGCATAAAACTGCTATTCATTACTATAAATTTTCCAAAAACATTGGAGAATGGAGCTGAGAAAATCAAAATTAGATGTTTTGTGTGCCCTTGGGGGAAAAAAAAAAAAAAAACCAACCAAAACACAAGCAACCACAGCAGTCCTGAACGAGTTGGTGGCTGGGGGAAAGGGAGAAGCATAGATGGGATTAATAAGTACATTTTAAAAACTTATTTCTGTATGACCATTTATTCTCACTACCTCTCATCACAAGACTGGAGAATAGCTAAGTAAACAAATAATGCTGTGAATAAAGAATTAAAGCAATATACATTAATCCAGTCCCTGAAACTAGATTAACTAGATTATTGTGTGTGAGAAGCTACTTATTTTTCTACCATGAAATTGAGTTTTCTAGTTCTAAGAGAGCTCAAAAATTATGCATAAGTGAGTTTTTGTTTTAAGCTTGACTTTCTTTTGGAAATTTTAAAAATCTTTTATTAAAGGCAAAATTATGATGCTAAAAGCAAATTGTTCCACAGTAATTTACCAGTTAAGATCAAGCCAATAAGCATTTATTCACTTCACAGCTTTGCACAACGCAGGCCCTGTAACTCTGCTTTCATGAAAGTTAATATATTCTTACTAAGGATTTATCAGACAAACTGGGTTCATGTATTTTTTAAGAAAGATGCTACTGAAAGCTAGCAGACGTGGGCACGCTATAGACTAATGTGCCAGAGTGAGCAACTCCTGATCGCTTGCTAGTCCTCCACAAAATCTCCAGAGAGCTACCTTATCCAAAAATTTTTAACATGTGGTATCTGCTACTTTCTGTTTAGAGAACTAATGAGACTTCTTCAAAGCAATATGACATATTGGACTGGTGTTCCGTATTCTGCTTTTGTGGATTTGATGTTGTAACTTTTAACTGTTGTTGTTTTTCAAACTTTGCAGGCCACCATAGAGTTTAAAATTTTGCAAACCAGCCAAAGGTTGTGCACTTGAGAGCACTTTTGCTGTAAAATGTAGACAGAACATGGCATAAGGCCCTTATTCAACTCCAGGATGAGACAAACAAATGGCAAAGACAAATGTTTTTGTGTCTTCTTTTAATCAGTTTCCATAATGAATACTATCAAAGTGTATTCCGATTTGCTGATGTCAAGGACTGTTTAAATAATTTTTGCTATCAGAAAAATTACTGGTTAGTTTATATTAGTACAATTCTTCCATATTTGATGTAAATGCTGGAATCACTTAGAAGCTAATTAGAATAGTCTCTACTTCTTCCTTTTCAATTTTGTTTGTACAGTAAATAAGTACCTGTTGGTGGATTTATCCAGTCCCTAAGTTTAGTCAGGTATAAACAGAACATATTTCTGCTACACTAAAAAAGTAATATTGACTGGTCATAATTTTCCTAATAAAAGCTTCAGTCCAATAGCATCCACTTTCTGGATAGACCTTAAAACTGAAGGTGAAGCCACCTTTGATTGTTTTAAATCAAATTTTTATACAGAGTAAGCAGACAGGCCAGGATAAACAAAGCAATCATAATCTTTATTTTTAGAAGTTAGCATTTTTAGAGCACTGTCCGATGTAGTATTTTATTTTGCACCCATGTTTCAAAGCATGGGTAAAGAGTATGTTACATGGGGAAATTCTACAATCTTTTAATAAATATACAGGTAAAAAGAAAAGTAGCAGTGCCCTAGTTATCCTGTATGAAGGCTTATAATTTTGCCTCTCAGTAATTCATGTAACATTCACATTTGCTCCTTCAATTCTTCAATTATATTTGTGTCTCATTTTCACTCAGTGTCTCCTTTACAATGGATCCCCAATAGGATCATGTGACATGTATATCTCTTGCTTTCTAAAGGAAAATACTTGTATACACAAGAAATATTAGGAATGGATGGTGACTAGCTGAAGAAAATTAGAAAACAATTCCAACTTCACATGTACTGACCATCAAAAAAACAAATGGTCTTTGTGCTGTGAAGTGCTTTTCCCTAAAACATATAGAAAAATTTCCTACTGTATGCCATGCTAGCAGTTCATGAACTACTTTAGATGCAGTCTGATTTTTAATTTCCTTGTTCATCCTTAATTTCTCAAGCATTTGTTACATTAGACTCTACCAAAGCGTGAACTATCATTTAACTGTTCTTCATCTGGAAAAGTTTGAGGCAGAAACATTTATTTATGCATATCCTTATGCACACACATACAAGCATTCCTCAGAATTTAACCTTTCTATTGAAACTTCCATTTCTAACAATTCAAAAACACTGAAAAATACACATTTCATCTGTTCCTATAGACATGCTGTAAAAAATTACAGAATAATACAAATAAGCAAACAGCTGACTCTACATACGACACAGCACACTCTTCTATTTATTTGTCTGAAGACCATGAACAAGGTCTAATTAGGTTTGTTTAGTGCTTTCTTTATATGGCTGTTTGGTTTGATTTGTTGTGGGGGACTGGGGGCAATTTTTGCACTACAATAAATGAATTAAGAAACAGAGCTAGAAAATCTTTTTATTTAAACTTAATTCAATGCATTAGTTATAAGTTACAATTGATTTATCTGTTAAAGATATAGGTTGGGACTTACTTAGTAAAAACCAGTTGCAAGTTCCAGAAAATCTGAATCAAAATTCAGTAATAAGGTCATCTGTCTGTGGGACAGTGGCGTACCAAAAATCAAAACCATGTATGAGTATATTTTACCTTCTTACCATATATTAAGAACATATGAATTAAGCATTTTCCATTTTCCATTACAGTACTGGCTGTAGTTGGTCACTGAACACATTCCTGCATCAGTTGCATTGGTACTTCCTGGAATCCCATACAGATTCCTACTGTGACTGGCAGAATCACATTACAAACCTGAAGTGAAAGTAAAGTGAAAACAGTCAGGCACAACCAAGATACCAGAGTCAAAACAGATGGAAACAGCACGACCTAAATTCCTAGTCTCACTTGACAGACTGCCAGTGAATTGAAGAGCAGAAAAATGGGTGCAAATTACTTCTTTGCTATCCAACCTCACCTTTCTGTTCTCACTGTAATACCACAAACCCAAGTACGAACCAAAGGAAAATGCAGTAATCATTTGGAACCAATGCCAAAAATGAAAGAGGCAAAAGTGCCATCATAGTTTTAGCTACAACAGTATTCTGTTCAGTGATTTTACTTTTCATCTAACTCTCTTCTAAGTTCTAAACTTAAGCTTCTAAAGTTAATGTCATATTTTAGTGATAGTGTCTGCTTTTAGAACTGATAATGCTTGATGTTTATAGTTAATACCAAGGGTTGGTATGCAGAGACTTGACCAAGGTTGATGCTGAATCTTGTGCACCACATTGAGGGTGCAGCAAGTGGTCATACTTGCAGGGAGAAGTGAACAGAACAGGTGACCCTAAACTGAACAACTAGGTGTTCTCTTCCATATTGCATATGTACTGTCATATTCAATATAAAGTTGAGGGAACACAAGCTTTCTTTTCCAATGTCTGGCATCTGAGGAGAACTCTGTCCTGCCTTCAATGCCCAGTTCCAGAACTCAGCTTTCTGAATTCGATTCCTGTTTGCTGAATCCAGTCTGGGACTTCCCTAGGGCTTTGCAGATCATTCAGAGATGATGGTGATGTAATCACCTTCATGGGGGTTGGGTCTGATATTGATTTGGCATGTATTTATATATATTCATTTTAATGTTGTTTTCATTAAAATTGTTTAGTTTTCTAATCCATGAGTCTCTCTCCTTTATTCCCTTTCTCTTCTCTTTGGAAAAGGAGAAGCATTAACAGGGAGTATCTCTCATTTTTTTCTAGTGGCTGGCCAAGCCCTAACCCTGGACAGGGGCATCCTAAGCAAGCATTCTGACCTCAGGCTCATCTTTACACCAAAAAGTAACAGTTGCACCTGTTTTAAAATGCTGGAAACAAAGAAAGGCACAAATGGCCTAAACTATCACTGAGAGCTACTACCAGCAGCTCAGGCAGCCAGTACTGGTGTCTACCTTTAGACATGGAGACTAAAAGAAGAATGGCCTTTTCACTGTTTGGCAAAGCAGAAGAGGACTTCTACCAGCAGATTCACCACATTTTATAGCAATGGACTATTAGCCTATATTTTATGGTCAGAAAGAGCAGAGTCTTTTCCTCCTTTAAGTATTTACTCCTAAGTCACAGAGAGTAGAGTAGGACCACAAATCCTGTAAAGTCTAGAAAAAAAAAATAAACCCAAGAACAGAAGAAGAGTGTATTGCTGCCAGAAGACATATAATACACCACCTCCTCATCAGTATCCAAACTGAAGGAACAATCATGTTTTTTGAAGAAGTTTGTAGTCTTCGTGCTATAGCAGGCTATTCCACCCCACACATTCCTCCATGGCTTAAAAGGACAATTTGAAAAATGCACTTAAGGTCAGGTGTACATGCTTGAGTGTGGCAAGTCAAAGGAACATGCCCAAACCACTACCATCCATTCAGACTATTACATATCAAGTCTGAAAATTATTCATCCTGACTGGAAGAAACAAAGAGCCACATCCATTGAATAAACAGTTCCTTGAGTAAACATTTCCCTGAGTGAAATTGACGGTAGCTTATTCCATAAGGACCACATCTCTGCAGTGAAACATAAAGATTTTTACCTGCAGACATTTAAAGATTTTGGGCAACACAGAGAAAAATCATTTGCCTAAAGTTAAATTTTCTTACCCATCTTCCTTATTGGAAATGTTTCTATTAAAAAAGCCTAAATAAATTCTATTGCCAGGATCCCTCCCCTCATCACCACACCCTGTAAGAAACCTTTAGATGTTTTTCAATGAACTGTCATACAGGGTAATGACTTTGCTCAGTGCTGATACAGGCTCAGTCCCACCATTTGCATCACTGAATAGGGGTAGTACCAGAGTTCTGACATTAGATAAAACATTGTACCAACCAACATCCTAGCAGTCACTGTTTGTCATGTTCCAGTGTAGTTTGCAATCACTTCATCAAAATCTTTCTGAAATGCACTGTTGCTTACTTTTTATTCTCCCTCTTTTCCTTTAGGGAGTCAAACTACCTTTTCAAAGTTATTTTTCTTCTTCTCTAGCTAAAACAAAAGAAAAACAACCCACAAATCCACAACACGGACAACCTTTATCTGAGTTCCTCTGTCTCCAGTAAGAAAATGAGGACAAATGCCAAGATTTCCCTAGGAGCCACCTCCAGATTTTTAGAATTAAAAGAAATTTGGTCCAGCTACTCTC
The DNA here is from genome assembly GCA_013399975.1 of Indicator maculatus. Lineage (NCBI taxonomy): Eukaryota > Metazoa > Chordata > Aves > Piciformes > Indicatoridae > Indicator > Indicator maculatus. The sequence continues at coordinate 72,198 of VXBD01002087.1, read as the reverse complement.
CTCATCTAGCACCTTACATTAATAACTTCCCATGTCATTACTACTGGAAGCAGTTCTGCATTGTAGCTGCCTTTAGTAGCTAAGGTTAAATTATTTAACAAGTAAATAATTTCAAAAAAATTAATATCACAGAATTTTATAGTTACTGAATAAAACAAACAAAAGGCTAACTGTTAAACACTTCATTGCTCCAACTGTTTAGTGAAACAGGAAAGTAAGGGGAACTAAAAGAAATTAATAAATAATTCATTTACTGGAACAGCTTTTGAATGAGGTAAAAAAGGAATACAAGAATTAATGACTTTCTCTTTCAGAAGAAAATTGGACCAGTGCATGCAAACCTGACCTAAACCAGACCTATTCATAAAGCCAGTTAACATATGTAACAAGGGCAAATTTTATTGGCTTTGTCTGAACTGGAGTTAATTCTCAGAGCAGCTTTCTAGTGCGGTGTTTTGCAGTCCTGTAGCTGGGTGTTGATAACACACCAGTGTTTTGGCTACTGCTGAACCGTGCTTTTCCAACATTTCCCCACACCAAAAGTATGCTGAGAGGTGGGCAAGATATTGGGAGGGGCACAGCTGGGCCAGCTGACCCAAACTGGCCAAAGGGGTATTCCATGCCAAATGACATCAGCTCAGATACAAGAACTAAGTGAAAGAAGGAAGTGGGAGGATGTCCTTCCATAGCATCTGTCCTCCAGATGTTACATCTAGAGCTCTGCTTCCCAGGACTGAAGACTATCTCTTGATGGGAAGTAGAGAATAACATCACTCTTTGCTTTTGCTTCCTGTGGTAGTTTTAGGCTATGTCTTTAAAAGTTTTCACAGACCTTGAGCAGAAAGTAGTAAAAATGTGAATAAATCACTATTGGGTGTAAAAAGGAAAATAATGATTATTCTAAACAATTCCATTGGAGGGATATCTCCCATAATATTTGGTTCCCAAAACAATTTCTCTCTCTTCTCACTTCTTCACTGGGGAGACACTAACTGGCTTTCCTGACCTTGGATGCATCACTTTTATTTTGGCTAATATCTCTGCTTCTCCCTCTTTCCCCTTGTATACAGGGGGGTAAAGAGGAGGCAGGGAGAGAGAAGCCATTACAACTTCCCTGGTCTTTGGCCAGGGGTGTTCTTGTGCTGTTTGTTAACTGTAAATACCTGTAAATACTGTAAATAATGTATATTTGTATATATTCACCGCATTTTGTTGTAGATTGTAGTTTGGCTTGCAAATACAGCTTTCAGTTGCTTTCCAAACTGAGCTGGTCTGGGAAAGTTAATGTTGGGGGCGAATTTTCAGCCCACCACACTTCCACACACTCTTTTCCTGTGCTTAGCATTATTAAATTGCTTCTAGCTTATTACTGGCTTTTGTCATATTTTCCCCTCTCTCCTGTTGACCCAAGAAGGGGAGTGATAGAGTGGGTTTGGTGGGCATTTGGCCCCCAGCCAGGGCCAAACCACCACAGTCATTTTTGGTGTGCTGGTCAGGAAATATGACATAGCTGCAACTTTGCTTTAAGCCTGCTTCAGTTAGGATACAACTTCCTGTGCTGGTCATGAGCTTGCTAGCAGCATTACTTTGGTTTGGAATATTTCCTTTGTTTAGGAACATCTTGAGACAGATAACTGCTATGTCCCTGCTTACTGTCTGCCCCAGGCTGGCTGGGGCTGGTCCATACTGAGTTGGGGAAGGCTCCCTGCGGACAGAATTGGTGACTTTCCTTCTCCTCCCGCCTCTCCGGGAGGGGTGAGACTTTTGCCAGCCCTTGGTTTCCCTCATCAGGGTGGTCCCTCGGATGAGTCCGCGGCTGGTGCGACTCCCTGGATGGAGTCAGCCCTTGCAGGGTCAGTGCCTGTGCTGCAGCAGGCAGGGCCGGGGTCACCGCTGTGTGGAGCGGTGGTTCCCCTTGGCTCAAAGCGGAGCTGGTAATGCCAATTCTTCTCAGTGACAGCTTCTCTGTTTATGGTTATGAGACAGTCCTTTGCTTGGCTCAGAGGAGTGGATGGGACTCTCACCCAGGATGGTCCTGGCTTTGAGTTACTCTAGTGTTACAGCACAGAGACTCTTTCGTTTGTTGTCTGCTGCTCGTGGCTACAGCAGATGCTTGAACTGCCCAGATTGGGCTAGTCCTTTCCTCTCTGGGCCAAAGGCTTACCAGGCTTCTTTTAGGCACGACGGGATCTTCTTCTGATCCGGTGAGACTGGCCTTTCGACACCGTAGCCTTCTGTAGCTTCCAGCAAAGGGATTACCTTCTCAGATTCCTTGGGCAAACTGAGGCACAGTGGCCTTCCTGGCTTCTTCTCCATGCTGCAGAGGCTGCTAGCATGCATGCATGTGGGAGTGTGAAGACTTACAGGCAATGGTGCTTAGCACCTAAGGCTGAAGCACAGCAAGCTTACAAGCTTGGGCAAAGCGAGAACAACTTGATTGCAAGTTGGGGTAATACTGATAAGTTTCTCGAGGATGGATTTGACCAATGGGCACTCTTGTTGACAACCTGCTTTAGCCTATAGAAAGTGTGAAGCTAGAATTATGCCCTTGGAAGAAGCATGAGCATCTCATACACTCCAGAAAGGAGGGTGGGAGGGGGAACTTGCCCAAACATGTTGGGACAAGTTTTACAGTATTTGGGGGCGTAATTCTGGGCATATGGTGCCTTCACCACACCCTGCTGTTCTGTCAGAGCTATGTTAGGGAGGTTATCATCTCTTTCCCCCTGTCTGAGATGAATATAGAGAGTTTTATCATGCAGGCCCCCTATGTGAGCTCTTTAATACTGCTGATCAATGTCACTGGCGTGTTACGGGCTTTGTGGAACCTGGTGCCATCATGGCATGAAAGGAGACAGGCTTTGGGTGAGGAAATATTGAAATGTGCCCTGAGGTGACTGGTCCCTGGTTGGCAGGGGATGTGGAAGGATTTGGCTAGATTCCTAGGACAGTTATATAACCTCTCACAGCCTGTGACTTTACTTCAGAAGAGGCAAATAATTCTGGTAAACTGACACATCATCTGATAGAAGGGTGCCTTGCCTACCCCAATGGAAACCAACAACTCCTAGCACTGTATTGGGGCCTGGCATGTGATTATCGAGCCATAGGTCAGTACTCTTAGAGGACTGTGGCTGAGACAGGCACCCAAACATCACCTGAAGATACCATGGTTGAGATTGGGACCCAAACAGCAGCCAGAGTGGTTGCCCCAGTAGTGAAAAAGAAACAATGGACAAGAAGGTCAACAGGTCCCTATCACTGATTAGTAAGGGACAAGGAAGATTCTGATCAAAGAGCTGGTCCAGTAACTGGGAAATCAGAGAGAGTGAGTGAAATCAAGCAGGAAATAGAGACTACGCAGCCCCTGACTTCAGCAGAGCTAAGAGATATACATAAGGGTTATAGGCACCAGCCAGGAGAGCAGGTTGCTGCCTGGCTGCTCTGGTGCTGGGATACTAGACTTGCTAGTCTGCTGTTAGAAGGGAAAGAACCCCAACAACTAGGACCCATCCCCAGAAAATGAGGGACTGAGAAAGCAACTGGAAAAGAAAGAGGTACATGCAGTCGCTGGAGACGACTCCTGTTAAGTGTGAGGGCAAGGTACCCATGGAAGCAAGACCTTGTGAATTCTAGGGAAGTGGAACGCTGCAGATGAAGGCATACACTGCCTGAGAGATATAGCAGTGTTGGAAATTATCTGCAGTGACCTAGATGACAGCGTCTCCACAGATTGAGAGGATGTCCTTTGTACACAGCCCATATGGAGAAAGGTGATAGAAGGTGCCCCAGTGTCATACTCAAACAACTTATGGATGGATGGATGTATTGTATGGATGAGGATACATGGCCTGTGGAGATAGTATCAGCCTGGCTCCAGAATTCTGAGGATAATCTCTGTACCACCTCATTCCCACAAGATAGTGCCTCATCTACAGGGAATACCCCAAGAAATCAGTCCTCTCCTACACAGTCAGAGAGGAGGGGAGCCCCAGGCACATGCCACGAGGAGCACTGTGATTTATCCTCTCCATGGCCATGGGGAGGATATGAGGAAGTAGGATGGTGAACCTATTTCGAAATTGGAAGATTGTGTATGTTAACTGAGAGGGAAGGTGTTGGTTAAGAAGGGATGATCTAAGGCAGCAGTCAAGGTAGCTGCTGTAGAGAGTCAAGAAGGTAAACAACAGTCTTGCAGGTGAAGAAGGAAGAATGAGGTTACATCCCTTAATCCTGATGAGAGGACCTCTGGTCAGGTACCACCAAGGCCAGACAGTGAATACTTTGATAAAGACCAGGAGTAGAGGGTCCCTGCCTTAGGGCAGGAGGAGAAAAAGGATGAAAGGAGGAAAAGGAAAAGACTCTGTGCATTCAGTGGCTTGGCACATTGAAGTAAGAGAAGTATAAGTGCTGGTAGACACAGGTGCATTGTGTACATTAATGCCATCAGGGCATAAAGGCACTGGATCCATCTGGATTTATGGAGTGACAGGAGGCTGCCAAGAGCTGTCTGTATGTGAAGCTGATACGAGCCTAATGGGACAAGTGGGAAAAGCATCCCACTGTGATGGGCCCAGAGGCCCCTTGTATTCTTGGTATAGATTATCTCAAGAGACAGTATTTCAAGCCAGGGCCAAACCACCACACCAATGAATTTATTTTACACTCATAAAACTGCAAACATCCTGAAAATCATTCCTTAACTGGACATGCTCAGTTGATCAGTCTGGTAATCTCATACAAGAAGTCAACTATGGTTCAAGCAATATAAATTCATTAATACTAAATAATTTTTATTTTTAAATTAAAATATCTCATTTCCAATGTACATTCAGTTGAGTGACCTAAGATATAACTAACATCCTATTGGCAAACCAGAGAAAAATTTGCAGCCTTCTAGAATTGCCATCTCTCTGCTGCTGCATCCATTCGTTTTCTGTGGGCAGAAATGCCTACTTCAGAAAGCAATTGCCTGCATTCCTTGCCTGCTTGCACGTGGTACAGGGGCTCTATGCTGCTAATCTCAGACTTTTCATTTACTGGCAGTTGGTTTCCATATTAATGTCACTATTGAATCAGAATATTTTAGGAAGATAGACAAATATTCAAGAAAAGGAAAGAAAAATTGCTAGTCCTACTAAATGCTTAAAAGCTTCCACACCTCTTCCATATAATTCCTCTAACAAAAGAGCTGATTTTCCTTTACTACTTAATCAGCTACAGCACCTTGGAGATCCTTAAACCATACGTACTTTGGTGAATAGTAGGCATGATTTCCAGTAGTAATGGGCTATCTTAGATGGAATTTAGCAAAAATCTCTTTCCCCCACACATCATGAGTGAGATGCTTTTCACAGGCCATGTATTCTGCCATAACTTGAAATGAGAGTAAGCATGACAAAGGAGAAGCTGAAGCATTACCTGAAGTCTAAACTTCACTGTTCATTGCCTGCTTACTTCTGACTGCATTCACAAGTAGAGGATGTTGAAATGCCATGATACAAGCACAAACTGAAAGTAATTTTTGTTAGGCTGCTGATTTGCACACAAATAAAGGTAACTGGAAAACCCAGTGAGTTGTTTCCTGTCTGAAGTCTTCTGGTAAATGAGTTAGCTTGCCAATCAAGAAAATTGAATGAGCTAGAGAAATTAACAGGAAAGAAAATATTTAGTCTCAGGTTCTTTAAATTGAAGGTGGCTGTTAGCCTATTACAATGGAAGTTATTTTAGATGAACACTAGACAACTAGCTGTCTACTTGAGATACTTAATAACCGTCTGTTTTCTTGATGTGAAGATCTGCTATTAGATTTCATAACATTTTATGTGGTACAACTGAATCAAGTGTTCAAGTACTATAGTACATTATACAAGGGAGACACCTGGCCTCATGAGTCACTGCATTAGCAAAAACATTTATCATCAAGTGCAGACTTCTAATGAGAAGATCACAGTATCACAGTATATTAGAGGTTGGAAGGGACCTCAGGAGATCATCAGGTCCAACCCAGCTGCCAAAGCAGGATCACTTAGGGTAGACCACACAGGAATGTATCCAGGTGGGTTTTGAAAGTCTCCGGAGGAGATTCCACAACCTCTATGCGCAGCCTGTTCCAGTGCTCCACCACCCTTACTTTAGAGAAGTTTCTCCTCATGTTGAGGTGAAATCTTCTATGTTCAAGTTTGAACCCATTGTTCCTTGTCTTAATACTGTGAACCACTGAAAAGAGCCTGGTCCCCTCCACTTGACACCCACCCCTCAGATACTTACCCACATCAATGAAATCACCTCTCAGTCTTCTCAAGACTGCATAGCCCCAGGGATTTCCGTCTCTCTTCAAAGGGGAGATGCTCAAGTCCCCTAATCATCCTCGTGGCTCTTCATTGGATTCTCTCCAGCAGTTCTCTGTCTGTCTTGAACTGGGGAGCCCAAAACTGGATGCACTGTTCCAGGTGTGGTCTCACCAGGGCAGAGTAGAGAGGTAGAAGAACTTCCCTATACCTGCTGGACACATCCTTCTTGATGAAAACTTTAAAATGGAGTAACTTACTGTTTCAAACAATTTTAGCAATATTCTGTTTAGTTTCTTCCCTTATGAAGAGAGACTGAGAAACCTGGGGCTGTTTAGTCTTGAAGAGAAGACTGAGAGGGAATCTCATCAAATGTCTGTAAATATCTGAGGGATGGGTGTCAAGTGGATGGGGCCAATCTCTTTTCAGAGATTCCTGCACTCTTTTCAGTGCACACCAATAAGACAAGGAACAATGAGTATAAACTTGAACATAGAAGATTTCACCTCAACATGAGGAGAAACTTCTTTACAGTGAGGGCGATGGAGCCCTGCAACAGGCTGCCCAGAGGAGTTGTGGAGACTCCTTCTTTTCAGACTTTCAAAACCCACCTGGATGCATTCCTGTGCTTTGGCAGTGGGGTTGGACCTGATGATCTCAGGAAGACCCTTCCAACCTCTAATGTAATGTGGTACTGTGATTTAATCTTGATCCAGAATGCAAATATACTTACTTGTCAGAGTTTAATTCTACCTCAATGTAGTTTAATCTGGTGGGGCTAAACCAGTTACATCTACATTGAGTGAATCTTAGAATTTTAGAACTGCTAGCTACAGTACATTAAAAAAACCAGCAAAAGTTTCATGTTAATGTTAAATAAAGGCAAGAATTTAAGTCTATGAACATTCACCACAAGTGATCTTTGGGGAATTTTTTTTTATAAACTCTAGCCAGTTATATTGAGAGTTTAACTATAGCATGCTGGCACACTAAAGAGCAAATTTCATGCTATCTGGATGTCCTGGGGCAGCATTGCTTCAATGCTGTTAAATATTTGCCAGAACTTATATGTGTTAGAGGCTCCCATATTATACCTGTCATGTTGTCTTTTCAGAAAACATTGAACATGTAGCTCATACTATAGCTCTATAAAATAATTATCCCTTCACTAAACTATCTGTCAAACTGGCTTGTTGCCAAACTAGAGACAAATTTTAAAAGTCAGGCCAGTTGGAGAATAACTGGGTCAGTAGTTTGAAAAAAAATATTTAAAAAAGGAAAAATCACTGTCTTATTTTTACAATTTAAATAGGCTCCGGTTTTACTGCTCACTAGAAAAACACAGGACTTTTCAAGCCTTCCATGATGTTATTACCTAATTTTTTTTTCTATAGCACCAAGAAATTGAAGGCATGAAGGGTGGCATACTTTGTAAGTGACTTTTGCTGCATAGTAGCGAACTCAAGTCATTATCTAATAGACAGAGAAACTGAGAAGGGGAGGATCATAAATTTAGTCAAGAACTGAACCAATGAATCACGGAACAAGTGATCTCTGAGTTGACACTGCTTTACTTACAGCCAGGCTGGTACAAGTATAGGTTGATAGTGAAAAAATACTGACACTACACTACCATGTATTCTAGAAACCACTGAAATTGAATGAAAGGTGACAAAGGCCTCTAGTGTGGGATTTCCTGGGAGGAAGGGAATAGTAGGGAAAGAAGAGAGAAAAAGGCAGACCATTTTCCAAGAGGATGGTGATTATCATTTGGTGGTTAGGTTTGTTCTCTAGATTGATTCACAAGTATATGACTGTTATGATAAAGCCAGAGAAAGAATTTAAGCCTTAACCACATTCAACTCCTCATTCAAATAAATATTCTAAATCTGTCTCTCATGTCTTGAGATGAGGCTTTGCTATTATATTCATAGAATGTCAGGTTCAAAGGGACCTAAAGGATCATCTGGTTCAAAGTTTCTTAGGAAATGCGTAGTATAAAAAGGCCCAGCGTTATGCCTATTTGAATCTTAAAAGTGGTCAGTGCTGGGGACTCCACCATTTCATACAATAAAGGATGGCATTTCTCCTTCTCTTTTTAGTGCTAATGTATTTACAGAAACATTTTTCTTTTTTTTTTTTTTTCTGACAATAGCCAGATGAGGTTCTAGTTGGACTGCAGCCCTTCTAACTTTCTCCCTACATAACATTCACAATATCCTTGCAGTCTTCCTGAGTGGCATGTCCTTTTTTCCAAAGGTCATAAACTTCCCTGGTTTTGCACATTCCAGATACAGCTCTCTTTTCAGATAGGCCAGGTTTCTTTTCACAGTGGCTTATCTTTTGGCATATGGGGACAACCTGCTCTTGTACCTTTTCTTCATGAAGGATGTCCAGCCTTCCTGGACTCTGATCTTCAAGAGTGCCTCCCAAGGAACTCTCAACCAAGCTCCTAAACAGGCCACAGTCTAGCCCCCGGAAGGCCCAGCATCTTAAAGAATTTACTTCTTCATCCTTGTTGGGGGTTATACAGCAGACTCCTGCCATGATGTCTGATTCACTCAATCCTGTCATCACCATCACTAAACTCTAGACAGTCAAAACGTTCCCTAAATACAGGGCTACATCACTACCTCTCCATCTTTGTTTTTCCTTTCTGAAGAGCTCATAGCCATCCATTTCAGAACTCTAGTTGTGCAAGTCACCTCCACCACATTTCCATGATAGCAACTATGTCACCTCCACCACATTTCCATGATAGCAACTATATCACAGTCTTCCTGCTGTACAGTGGCTTCCAGATCCCACTGTTTGTTAACCATGCTATGTGTATTGATGTAGGTATGTGGAGTGAGATAGTAGCACCTAATGTGTTACCAATAACAGAAAAATGTGCTTGGGCAATTTCAGGGGACATGTGCACAATTACACACTCTATGTTAATACAATAGGGCCTCATGAGTCTAGAAATGTGTCACAGTAGTAGAAGCCTTCCCGCTGAGTGCCTCCAGGACACAAAAAGGTGTCACAACTATCAGGTCACAGTGATCACTGGGAGAATACAAAACTGAGAACTGTAGAACTACACTCAAAATATAACAAAGAGAACAAAGAACATGTTCCCAAAATATGTAAAATAAGCTCTACAAAAATATGAGTAAGGAAGAGCAGAAAAAGTAGAGTTTGCTCTGTGACTGTCTTGATCTTTACGGATTGTGTGTGTGACAAATGTCGCTACTCTTCTACAGTCAAGTCCTTCCTTAACTTCCATAGAAACAGGATATTGTTCTTTTATTTCCCATAAGACATATGCTGTTACTACAAGTCAGGAATCAGAAGACTTTTTTTTTTTTTTAAACACAGTTAAATAAATTGAAATTTAAACACATATGTATATGTACATGTGTCTGTTTTCAGCTACAGTGTTACCACATGACATAGAGATTAATTCTGATTCAGGGTAGCATTCAATGCAACATAATATACATTGAATGTTTCAACTATAAAACACTGACCTAACAAGAGCAGTTTTGATTTTTGGCAAATTATATAATCTACCCATACTGAGCTGTAGTAAGCTGTAGTTAGGCCACTAAATATCAACAAAAGTTTTCAAAAGAAGTATTTAGAAAACGCTTCTAAAACATTTTCACTTACCATGCTCTCTAGGATATCTTTTGAAACAGAAAAGGTAAAAATAACAATGACATTAAAACATCTGCTTTTTCTAGATGATCCTCATATTCCTTAACCAGTAAAGAGCTAATACACTGTAAAACAGCAATAAAATCTAGTAGAGTTGGAAGTGAAATTTTCGTATTTAGTAGTTTTCATAACAATGATTTGTAAGTAATGTCTGTAATAATCTTCCCATTTTTTACTACGAAACCTCCAGTTTAATCAGTTACATCACATTATGCAATGTCTCAATGCAATAATCACGGAAAACATTCCAGATAAGAATGTATTCCTATTGAGTTTAAATTCCTAATCTCTTCTCATGGTTACATGTTAGAGACTATTGTAACAGTGAAGCAGCATAACCGTGACTACAGTCAAGTGTTTTGAAAACCACAGTGATATTGCCTGTATCTACCAACTTGGCTCCAGCAGCTATGCAATGCCTTGGTATTTAAAATATATATAGTATTGCATGTCAGTAAAAAGCAAATGGTTCAAAACAGCATATTTGAAGATGTTCTGAACTTGTATTTCTCTTTGCTCTCATGAACTTAAATCCTACTTAACTCCTTGCTGAAAATCTTTTAATGTATTTTGAATTAGAAGTCTTTCTGTACTGCATCTCTATCACTCAGAAGGCTATGGAGTTCAATATAGGAAGTTTTTTTATCAGAGAAACATGTTTAGGTTTTATCATAAGAGGCATATTTAAAAATTATGCAGGTGAAAAAGGAAAACAAACACTGACACACACACAAAGAAAAAAAAACAACATAAAAAAACACCCAAACCCCCACAGCCTACTCAGCAGTCAGGAGACCTCTGTTTGCTTTAAGAAATTCCAGGTCAATTTTCTGTTTTCTTAGAGATTTCTCCACGATTGTGAATCAGTCTCTAATCGGTAAGCTCATAAACAGCTGATGTACAACATCCTCAGGATTTTGTTATTGCCTAGCTACAGACAGCTGCACACTGAGCAGACCATTTCTTTGTTCCAAAGCTCCCAAATCCTGTGCATGCAACCTCTATTACTCATTACACTGCCCAGTCACATTGAAGTTATGTCTGCCCTTTAAATACAGGGTATGAAATACGTATCAGGTTTGATAGCTGTACCCCCTAATTTTTATGTAATAATTTTAAACCTTGTATCCTCTGCCCGTTGTTCCTTATTAGAAAGTAGGGCAAACATTTTTACTCCTATTATTCATAAAGGAAAACTAAAAAAGGCAACTTGGATGATAGGTCTTTAATATGGCACTTAAAAGGACTTCTCACCATCAAGTCTTGGAAAACTCAGAAAGTGTAAACATGATTTATTCTCAACCTGTTCACCAAAGAAACCCCAATGGCTTAGAAAAAGAAATTGGTGCTGTCACAGGACCAGGACAATTCTCAGAAACTCAGAATCATGGAGCAGTTTAGAGAACATACCTGGCCATGATGTAGCCAAGAAATGAGCTCTCCTGTTGACATCAGGAAAAAATTCCAGGACACTTGACATGGGTTACTTGCATGTTTGTCTCAGTAATCTTCCATCATTTTGGTCTGACTGGTTAGATAATTCATGCTTGTTTTCTTTTTCTAATCAAATCCTTCATTAGTATTAAGTAGTTGTCAGCAGTAATGAAGTTTACTAAGAAGATATTACTAATCAAAAGAAAATTAGTGATCTCACACAGTAATTATAGCTGTTTCATGATGTGTTCTTTAAGGATTCAGAAAACACAGAACAGCTGCTACAGCTGCTACAGCTGCTACAGCTGAAGAGCAGAACTGTGTGGTTTTACATTAAATGCACAAAAAAAAAAAAAAAAGAAAATCTTGCTCAGAAATCATCTCTAAGCAAGTGGAGGCAAAGAAGATTATCAGTAGAAGTTGGCATGGATCCATGAGGTGGAAATCATGCTTGACCAATCTGATAGCCTTTCAAGATGGAGTGATCAGCTGGGTAGATGAGAGGAAAGCAGTGGATGTTGTCTACCTTGATTTCAGCAAGGCTATTGACACTATGTCCCATGACATCCTCATAGGCAAATTGAGGAAATGTGGGTTACATGACTGGATGGTGAGGTATATGGAGAACTGGCTGAACAACAGATCTCAGAGGTTGTGATCAGCAATTCAGAGACTAGTTGGAGGCCTGTAGTGTTCCTCAGGGGTCAGTACTGGGTCCAGCCTTGTTCAACACCTTCATCAACTATCTGGTTGAAGGGATGGAGTATACTCTAAGCAACTTTTCTGATGATACAAAACTGGGAGGAGTGGCTGACTCTCCAGAAGGCAGTGCAACACCTGGACAGGTTGGAGAATCAGGTGGACGGGAACCTCACAAAGTTCAACAAGAGCGAGCATAGAGTCCTGCACATGGGGATAATAGCTTCACGCACTATAGTACAGGTTAGGGGTTGACCTGCTGGAAAGCAGCTCTTTGGAGGAGGAGATGGGTCTCCTGTTTGAGAAGAGGTTAACCATGAGCCACCAGTGAGCTTTTGTGGCCAAGAAGAGTTTCCTGAACATATTGAAAAATTTCCTTACTTTGAGGTTGACAGAGCACTGGGACAGACTTACCAGAGAGGTTGTGGAGATGTTCCAAGGTAAGCCTACTTTATCAAGAGGGTTGGGTTAGATGACTCCCAGAGGACCCTTCCAACTCATACCATCCTGTGATTCTCTGCTAAAAAGCCCAAAACCTATAGCAAAAATAAGAAAGATGCCATCTGGCAATCTTAACCTTGTTCTCTTGATTGGTTGACTTCAGAGACTCCCATAGAAATTCTGTGTAGGGATTCAGATCATGACACCTCTGCTGTGATTATTTAGGTTCATAATTAAGATTTACCCACCTCTTCCTGGTGAATTGATGCCATCTGGGGAGAAAGCATTTGCTTAGAAATCATAACCTTCAATTTTCATTACACTACAACATGAAGGTATCTTGGAACAGAAAAAAAAGTTTATTTCAATATCCTTTTAAATATTGCATCTCTGGCATGATCCCACTCTAATGTGATTTTAACTGTCATTCTCATATCTCACACTTGACAAATAATATCCTCATCATAAAAATAAAGCTCTGGTGGCAAGAAACCATCTTTTAGCTACTACAATTGTGTAAGACACACAAAGACCTTGTTGAAGTAATTGAAAAGGATTTTATTTTTGTTTGGATGTGTTCATTTCCTCCTGTAACTTTTAATTAATGTTGTTGCTACCTCTTTTGACCCGCATACTTTGTGAGGGGTACAAAAGTCATGTAACAAAGATGACTTGGCAGTTTTATAAACCAGTAATTGGGAATCAATGTCCTTTAAGCTGTGGGCAGAAAATGTAATAAACAATCTAGTCTAGAGGGACAAAGGATTATTTGTTAATAGTACAGAAAGGTCAGTGCTATAGTAATTAAATTAAACCTGCAAGGCACTCTAAATAATACTTCTGAATTGTAATATTCCAGAAAGAAATAAAGCACTTGACAGTTATATTCTACTGGATCTACCACAATTCATGTCCTAAATAATGAACATGCTTAAATATCTTTCTGTTTTAACACTTGATCCTAAATCTGCAATCTTTGTTCTTATATTAGTCAATGTAGTAAAGCCCAGAGAAGCTCAGAAGTAGAAAGTATTCAGTTCTGCACACAACAGATTTAAGAGAGCCCACATTCTGGTCTTAGCAGTGAAGACTTTTTTTTGACAGCATTTTATTGGGTTTCCTTGGCAAGGTTTTGGTATCAGATGTGCTTTAGAAGTAGCTTCTATGGAAAGACACCGGGAGCTGCCCCTGTGTCAGACAGAGCCAGTTTCAGCCAGCTCAAGGATGGACCTGCGCTCGCCAAAGCTGAACTATGATAATAGTGCATCTGTGATATTTAAGAAAGGGTTTTAAAATGCTGTGCAGCAGTTATAGGGGAGAGTGGTGAGAAAATATGAGAGAACAACTATGCAGACATCCAGGTCAGCCAAGAAAGAAGAGGAGGAAGCATTCCAGACACCAGGACAGAAACTCCCTGAAACTCCTGGAAAAGACCATGGTGATGCACGTAGTCCCCATGGAGGTCTACACTGGAGCAGATGCCCATACTGCAGGCCATGGAGGACACTGCTGGAGGAGACAGATGTGCCTTGAGGAATTTGCAACCTCATGGAGAGCCCATGCACAGTGAATAGTGAGAAGAGGCCATGCAGAGACAGGTTTTCTGGCAACGTGTTTGACCTCACACTGGAACACAAGCCTTGGAAAGGACCCATGCTGGAGCAGTTAATGAAGAATTTCAGAGTGTGGGAAGCACCCATCATCTTGGAGAAGTTCATGAAGGGCAGTGCCCCATGAGGAGGACCCTATACTGGAGCAAGAAAAAGCAGAGGAGAAAGGAGAGGCAGAAATGAAGCATTGCGGGCTAACTGCAACCCTAGTCTCCACCACCCTGTGCTGCTTGGGAGGAAGAGGTAGAAAAGTCAGGAATTACATGGAGCCTGAGAAAAAGGGAAAGGTAAAGGAAAGGTGTGTTTAGTTTCATTCTTCTTTCTCATTATCCTACTTTGTTACAATTTATTGGCAATAAATTAAATTAATGTCCCCAAGACAAGTCTATTTTGACCATCACATTAACTGATGGGTGATCTCCCCGTCCTCCTCTGGACCCATGATTTTTTAATTGTATTTTCTTCCTCTACACCACTGATAGAAGAGATAGAGTAGATTGGTGAATACCTGGCAGACAGGCAAGATCAACCTGTTAATAAGTCTGTCAGTAAGTGTTATCCTATACTTACATATATAGGAAAGTCTATAGTGTGCTTTCCTAACTAGCCAAAGCGTACCAATGAACGTCAATTTTATCTCTGATTCACCATCATATGCACCATGGGCAAAATGGTTTGTCTGTCCTCTAGGAATTTTAGGACTGAGCCTTTAGTTCTGCATAGTTTCATTCCAGATATTTTTTGATAACCATCAATATTGTTGCAGTACAGAGATACAATAAATAAATGAATCCATCCATACTGAGATCATAGGCCAAGTGTTACTAGAGCTTTGATGCAGTGTTTACCTTATATAGCTTACTGTTTTAGCAAGCCATATGTTACCCTGCTCCTAGAAGAAGCAGATCAGCATAATATATATCAGCAAGGCACAAAGGTGTCTAGAACCCTAAAAGAGTCTACATAACTGATCAACACAAATTATCAAATGTAGCCAAACCGTTCAGTGGAAAGGCACAAGTCAGTGAAAAGACATAATGTTGCTGATGACATATTTATTTACAAGAGTTTACCTAATTGTCTATAAACTAGAAATTTTATAGCAATATTGCAATAGAAGATCGATTGGCACGTTTTTAATCTACCACATCTTAATCTCCACATTAGAATGGCTGCACTCTGCTGTCCTTAGCTATTGCAATTCCAGCTGTAATTTTTTGAGTGGATTAATGAATAGCAACTACACAAACTCACATACATTAGTTTAACAAAAGTTAAACGAAGTAGGTAAGACGTACAACCTCCATCCTCTTGGTAATCATGGGGAACAGGAAAGGTGCCCGAGGACTGAAGTAAAGTGTGTCAGTGTGAGCTGAAATTCCACCCCCCCACACTGACAATAACCAGGCTACCTCAGTCTGGAAGCAAATGAAAGCTGTATTTACAAGCAGACTCTACAATCTATGACGAAATGCAATGAATATATACAAATATACAAAATTCACAACATTTACAAATATATACAATCAACAGAAAAGCACAACTAATCTCCCTTTGCTTCTCCCCAAAGGGGACCCTTCCCAAAGGGGCCTCTCTCCCAGGAGCTTCCCCCCAGATTCCCCTGGCAGAAAAGCAGAGTTAGGTAAAGCAGAAAGTTAACTTAGCTGCCAAGGTCAGTGTGTGTTATCTTCACCCAGAAGAGAAGAAGAAACAGCAGCCTCAAACCATCACATAAAGTAAATGTCACTCCAGTCTTCAAGAATGACAAGAAGGAGGACCCAGGAAACCAGAGTAGGGTTATCCGTTGGACTTGATGGGGTCTTTTCCAACATGAATGGTTCTGTGATTCTGTGACTAGGAGCAATCAACATGGTTTTACCAAGGAGAAGTCATATTTAACCAAGCTGATAGTCTTTTATGAGAACATAAGCATGTTGATAGATGATGGTAGTGCAGTGGATATGGCTTGTCTTGATCCCCAGAAAGAATGTGACACCATCTCTCACAGCATCCTCACAGCTAAACGGAGGCAGTGTGGTCTGGATGATCAGGTAGTGAGGCAGATTGTGAACTGGTTGAAGGAAGAAGTCAGAGAGTTGTGGTCAATGAGACAGAGTCTAGTTGGAGGCTTGTGTCTAGTCCAGTCCCTCAGGAGTCAGTACCGGGACCAGTACTATTCAATATATTCATTGATGACTTGGGTAGTATTATAAGTGAAGCTGAAGGAAACTAAACAAATTAGAAATAAAAAAGAAAGAAAATAAAAAACATTGAGCACTCCAAATTTGTTACAAATCATCACAGAATTCCCTTTATTCCTTGTCCAAGAGCAAGGCAATGTTTTCTAACTGAATAGAAATCAAAAAATGCATGTATCAAATATTACTAAGATGGCTTTAATATTGAAGATTTAAATGAATTTAATTGTAATGCTGTATCCAAAGTCTATTTCTGAAATTAGCTAAAAATTGGTAACATTTTAAGAAGCACTTAAAAGGAAAGGTACTTAAAAACCGTTACAAATCCAGGTGCAAAGCACACAAAAAACTGATACTGCTCCAGTTTTTAAATGGCCACACTTTATGTAATGTTATGCTTTCTGCTGTTAGAACATCAAAGAAGATTGTATTTGAGACACAGAAGTTTTCAGGTAATTGTTTTCTTTATTCCTATCAACATCACAATATGAACAAATAATCACTCTTATTCATGGAGAATTCCACCAAGTTGTTTTGCAATACCCTTTCTGGGCATTTAAGTATGTCTGGAATAGGCTTCCCTGGTACTCCAGTATCAGGACATATGTGAATAAAAACTTTATTTTGAAGCACCAGTGCTAGCTCAATCTCTTTAGTGCTACAGGTATGTAAACAGTTTCTGTCAGCTTCATCTCCTTTAGCTTAAAAACAGTCACCTTTTGCTATATTGAAAATTTGAGTGTTAGTCACCTACCATGACACTGGATAATAATTTTAGATGTCTATAAGAACAGTAGTTAAGTAAGTAAGACAGAAAAAAAAAAAAACATAAAGGCATGACCTTTTTCCACTGTTTCTTCAGTGATAATCTTTAAAATACCTTATCTGCTTAAATTCTACAGTTATTATAAGAAGCTACTAAAGAATCACAGGAAAACGGGAAACAATATGTCACACAAAATGACAAAAGTATTTCTTCTCAGCATATTTCCAAAAGATTAGCTTGTCAATCCTGTAGTATTTTTTTTAATAGAAACACAGAATAATTTTGGTTGGAAAGTATTTTTTTTTCATAGAATCATTTCAGACCTTTAAGAATATCAAGTCCAAGCATTATCTGACTGTACTTAGTCTGATGCTAAACTATGTCCCTTTGCACCACACCTATGCATCCCCTCCAGGGATGGGGATTCAACCACCTTCCTGGTGAGACTGTTCCAATGCCTGACCACTCGTTCAGTATAGATTTTTTTTCCTACTACCCAATCTAAACTTCCCCTGGTTCAATTTGAGGCCATTTCCATTTGACCTAGCACTTGATGCCACAGAAAAGAGACAAAACCCCACCTCACTACAACCTCCCTTCAGGCAGCTGTAGAGAGTTCACTAAAGTTCATGGTTCCCTTGGCAATGCCCGGACATTGGTCTCTTTCTTGACTGCAGTTCTGTTTCTCTGTCCCAAAGTGATAATCGCAAACAGGAGGGTCTTCCACCGTACTTGGTGGGTACGGACTGTTGGTACTATCTAGGTCTTTCCCACAGAATCTGCACCTGGAAAACCATGGAGACCACATTCCAATGCACAGGCTCAGTCACTTAATCAAGTAACTTATTATGGAGTAGACCACTGCAGAACTCATGCTAAGATGTTAGCCTGACTTTCAGTCCTTCTCCTTGGGGAAACGGCGTCCCAATTCCTGATGACAATGATGAGACAAATGAGGCTCTTCGGACCACTCCTTACAGCCCTCAATCCCTTCATCCAGGTCATTGACAAAGATATTAAACAAGACTGGCACCAAAACTGAGACCTAGGGAACAGCACTTGTAACTGGCCACCAACTGGATTTAACTCTGTTCACCACCAGCCTTTGGATCCAGCCATTCAGACAGCCTTTTACCCAGTGAAGCATCCACCCATCCAAGCCGTGAAGCTCAAAGAAAAGTCATGAAGTAAGAGGAAAATACTGGAATATTTGAGGAACCTCCTACCTACAGAAACATCTCAAATAATTTGCAGTGCTTAACCACCTTGACTTGTATTTAAAAATTACATAGTACTGTTGTGCTTGCAATAACTGCCACATACACAAACAAATCAGAAAGTAGAAATCAGAAAATATTTCTGCAAGAATTAAACATTTGGACACAGAATTAGTCTTCATCTTCAGACTATTGACAGAGGATGATAGTTTCACGATGGAACATCATCAGCCCACAGTTTCAACAATTTTAACACAGTATGAATTGCTGCCATTGTAGAAAGTAGATCTCTTCTGTCTCCACTTACTTTTTGTCATGCTGCTTTCCATCTCCTTTCTCTTTCTGTGACAGCATGAGTACTTTTTAGGCCAAAACCTCAGAAGTTATCTGGGTCAAAATAACTTAAAAGTCGTGCCCTACTTGCATTGCCTGGTTTATATAAATACTGAGATGTGCACACAGGACTCAAGGGAAGAGGGTAGACATGATCCCCTGTAAGTGGGGAAAAAGTCAGGATTGTAACTGTTAGCGGTAGTGCTCACTTGAAGTGGTTGTGAGGCAATAATGCAACTAGATTATCTAACGTTTTGGAGTAAGGTAAGTTTTGAAGTAAAAAATAAATTTACTTTTGACATTTATTCTCTTTTGACAGTCAGAAGTCAAAACTACAGTAACTTTATACAATTGAATCATTTTCAAAATAATTATAATGAAAATAATCACAGAATAATTGAGAAACAATGTTGTAGGAAAAGGATCCTACCCCAGGAGTTAGCAGGGTTCATTGAAAGAGTTTTAAATTAGCTTTGAAAGGGGAAGGGCACAAAACAAGACTTGCTAGAAATAAGCCTGAGGGCAGTTGCTAGAGGAATGTAAATAGAACTCAAAAAACTCAACACTGTTTCATCTTGTTATTTTAGTCAAAGCCTCAAACACCCAAGAGACTGCTTCACCCTAAAGAATCAAATTTGCCCATGGAAATATAAAAACAATGGGCTGAGAAAGGGGATGTCTTGCTTTACCCTACCTGTGAGGTTACTTTTCATTCTAGGTTATCTATAGCTTCCATGAAAACATGAGGAGTTACAGAGTGGTAAAGTTAATAATAATACCACAGTTTAAGAGTAAAGAGTTTAGTAAAAAAAATAAAAAGAAAAATCTACTGAACAAGGGACTGGACTAATTCACATTCAGGACCTTAATTGTGGCGCAGCTCCAAACCTGGTTAAGACCAAACAACACTCCCTAATTCACAAAGTGAAGCAAACTAAAAATAGAACAGCCATAGTTGCCTACTCCTTCTCACCCTTACATCAGCTGAAAATTCAGTTAGTATGTCTCCCCTACATCCCTTTCCACACCTCTGGGCAGAAGAGGCTTTATTATTGATATGTCAAGCTTCAACAGCTGCCATGTCAGCATCTCAGTTTGGACTACTTGAGAGAGAGGCAGGAGGGAGAGCTGCAGGGGAAGGATAATCTCTGGAGCCATTTGATTTCCCCCCCTTGCTGGAAGAAAGAGCACTTACCACAGTCATTTTAGTTTTCTGAACATCTTTTTCCCTCTGCCTTCAAGCAGATTTTTTCCCCCAAATATAAAGCAGTGTCTGAATCCTCCTGTGCATTTGTACAGCAACCTACTGTAATAAAAATTAATCTTCTGAAGAGGAGTAAAGCCCTAAAGCAGTAAAACTGAGCAGAACAATTGCCAACACAGGGCAATCTGAGTAACTCATGCTTGTATCCAAGTTTGCTTTGCAGTCACAAGTCTAATTTAACTATTTAGTTGGACAGTTATTGTTACACTAGGTTTTAAGGATTTAGTGGGGTTTGTTTGCTTCATCCATCAAAACTTGTTAATAACTGCACTAAGATCAAGAACTACCCAGTTCATTACACAGCCATTAATTGTTGCCATGCCTTCCCAGAGAATGGTTGCTCCCCTTAAACTTCTTCCATCTGTTCAGCTGTGTGACTCATTCTCTCAGCACGAAAATAATTCAAGTTTATACAGAGGAATCCAGAGAGTTTTAGCCAAACACACATTTCTTTTAAACAGAAGAATGAGTAGCGGTAGGAGGATGCAACCTTCTCCCTTTTGTAGCAGTGAAAGGGCTTTACTTCCTTTCACACATTATTTCTCCTACTTCAAAGGTCAGACTATACCTTCCAAGCTGACTACATAACCATCTACATCTCAAACTACATTTCTAAAGCAGCCTGCAGCTACCAAAATTGCTCTGATTTAACTTGGTCTGACATCTTTGATAGCCGATGCACTTAACTGACTGTTTGACACAGCCATGAATTAACAAGGGTCTTCACTCACCCTTTAAAAAATCTATCCCTGGGAGACATTACACAGCCATTCCAGTCACTAAGCATTTCTCCAAAACCCTTTCTGTAAAAGCCACAAACTAGCAATAATGTTGTTTTGCTGAAATTTTTTACCGGAAAAAAATGCTAATTTTTCTGAGGTAAACTCTTTTTAATGAAAAGGAATTACGTATTACAGAGAGTTAGGGCTTCAAATACTTTATTCCTATATTATTCATATATGAAATATATTAATTTTCAGAATATTTTTTTAATATAAGGATTTATTTGCCAAAGTTTGTGTGATTTATTATGGAGACATTCAAGATATCTGCAGATAATCTGAAGTGGCTCCTACTACAGATGTACCTGGTTAAATGAAAGCTCATTATCTGCTCCAAGACCTGAATTCTGTAACCACAGTACAGATGACCCTTTAAGGAGTTGTCAGATTAAAAACTCTGAGTAAAATATATGAGGCTTCTAATCATGTATTTCTCCAAAAGTTAAGACGTTTCAATTTTAAAAACTACTTTGAAAATGAGAAAAAATTATTCCAGCTCAAGGAAAAACTACTGTAAAATCAAAACAAATCAGAGATCACATTTCAGTGGATCGATTTTTTTCTGAGACACAGAGAAAAGACTGATAAATTATTCTCAGACACAGACAAATCATGCCCGTTGACATCCAGGAGAGCTCTATGTTCCATAATCCTCTAAAAATAGAATTGCTCTTTCTAAAGACCTGGTATGCAGTATTTTGGCCACTTGGACACTAGAAGCAACTGTTCATATTCCCATAAGCCATCCTATAGACTTGGTACAAGCAGATGTCACAATCACAATCTTCAATATTATGGATACTAAAAGAATAAACTGTTGGTGATTCATCGTAAATTCTTCTAAAGTGAGTTCATGACAAGTCTGTAACTGATAGCCTTAATACTAAATTCCTGTCTATAATCATTCTAACCTAAGATAGCTTTCAGTTTTTATAATCTAGATGATACATTTCAAAATACAAACCATCTAAACACCCCTAACCTGATGGTTTGATGAGTGGTTTTATCAGCACACAATTTTTCTAGTGGCTGGAGATGTTTACCTCTGTTCAAAAAACTGCTTGTAAAAGTGCCAAATAAAGGTGTTTGCTGGTATGTATGCTTGACTTTCTATAAATGTATATTCATATAAATATAAGCATGTGATAGATTCATACACACACTTAGTCACATGCCTTAATATAGATTAGACCCTTGTATATCAAAAAATACAGAAAAGATGTATCTTTATATAGGTTATGCCACATTAGGCAAATCATTATATAATCACAAATATGAATAGCCCTGGTGTCAAAAAGACTACAAACTTTAACGTCAGGAGCTGGAACAGAGGCATAGAGAGGTACAGCATAATCGACACAAGCTTCCCTTTTACACAGTTGCTACATGCTCTGTAAGACAGTAACTGCTACCCTAAAGTTTGCTTGCCAAATATCCATTCTATATAATATATATTTAAAATACTCCTCATGCTTTTTATATCCTGTGCAATTGTGAGAAATGATGTCTTACTCTTCTTGTATAGTTCATTTTAATCTATAACATTTGAAAATAAGAATTTTAGACAGCACACTTAAAATAGCAGCTGCCTAAATGTACTCAGAAAAGGCATTTATTTACACGGTTATGAGATGTTTCCTAGCTATACAAGGTTTGTGTTTTGGTTTTGTTTTTAATTTGACCTATGCCAAACTCAAGTTAACGTTAATGAAAAAAGGAAGCAGATTTTATTTTTAATACCTTTAAAAATAAAAGAACCAAACATTAAATCAAGAGGAATTACCAGTGCTAACAGAATGAACTGCTGGAAAAGATAATGCACCAGTTTCAGTACTGGGCAAGAAGCAAAAAGAAGCAAAGAAATAAAAGAAATATGTAACACAGAGAAACAGCAAAATGAAGGAAGAAAAAGCTCTCCAAATCAGTAATAATAAACAAATACTTCTGCCTTCCTTGTACAATACATGTAATTATATATAATTACCAATATGGAAATAATTATTGATATGGAAACTCAAAGGCAGGAAATATCACTGTTTTCAAAATACACCAAATACTTTAAAAAAAAAAAAAGAAGATTTCTTAAGGTCTAAGCAAAGTTTCAATTTTATACACAAGTCATGTAGAGGTATATCATTCAATGCCTGACCCTTGGTTTTGGAAACCAATGCACAGATTTGTGGGCAAAGCAAAGTATGAAGAAATCTCATGTGTGTAAAAGATATAAGAATCTTAAATACATTATTTCACATACTTGTCCCAAAAATAATACCAAAATAATGCAATCCATTCTAACTGCAGTATGTTATTATGTCATCCTGTTGTGCCTTTCTGTATGCTCCATGTGACATGAACACTAGCTGATTTTCCAAAGGTGGCATATTGGTGACCAGAGGTTACAGAAGTGAGAATAAAGAAGAGGTCTCAGGTAGGCTAGTATGTTCTTCATGATGAGAGTTAAATCTGAGATTATAAATGTGCTAAGACTAAAGCTGATAATGCCAAAGCCATTGGAAATACATAATCCATTGGTCAAGGCTGGCTTCTTTCTCTCCATAACAAGCAGTATTTATCAATTTATATCAATTTATATCAATTCATTGAATTGATCAAGTTTTACATTCCCTTGAGGTAATCTCTTGGAAAAGTGTTAAACATTTTTCTTAATTTAAATAAACCAGGTTTGTCCCACCTAAAGCCAAGAAAGAGATAAAATATTAAAACATGATTAATATTTATTTAATTTAGGTTTAGTGAACAATTGTAAAAAAATCCTTCATAAAATCTGGTGCATAGGCTAAATTAATCATTAGAGGAAAGCCTTCTTCATTATAGTATTAAACCACATTCTAAGACTGAGTTTTTTTCCTCAGTTCCTGGTTTAGGGTATTTTGATGGGTTATTTGCCTTAGGAATAAATCTGAATTAATCTGTGATTAAAATGAAAAGGGATTACAAGCAATGGAACAATATCTTTACAGTTTTAAAAGTAATATATATGTTTACAGCAATCAATTGCACCCAATTTTGGCACCTAGCCTACTCTTCTGAAAGAGAACTCTTCGGAAAACTAAGACTGTTAAGGAAACCAATTGCTCTTTTTTCCATGCATCTGTCTGGTGAGCTGAATATTGTCTTTTTGAAACAACTTTCTTTTAGTCATCTATCCCAGCAGTCAAAATTCTATTGTTTTTGTTTATTGTTAGAAGCTTCAAACTAAATAATAATGAGCTTTTGTTTGAACAAAATCAAATAGATTGAATATTAGAAGAAACTTCTTCCCTGAAAGGGTCATGAATCACAGCAATAGGCTTCTCAGGAAAGTGGTTCAGCACCATCCCTGACAGTTTTTTAACACCAGATTTTAATGGTAGAGTTATATAATGGTTCTAATCTATGATCTTAAAAGTCTTTTCCTGGTGAAACAGTTCCATGATTCTATGATTTCTATGAAATGTTGATTCTTTGAAAGCCATAAATGAAATGTCATTTGGTCAGAGACAGCACAAATACTGTCTTATTAAAATAACTTATTTTATATTAATTCCCTTGGGTTTTGCCAGGTGAACTGGTGTTAGTTAATTGTTATTCCAGTATCAGGCAGACCATGACTTAGCCAAGTCTGCACATCTCACAATAAACATACCGAGTGTCAACAAATCGAATTATTTAAACTTGTGTTTAAATTGGAACTGCTTTTTAAAGCACTCCAGTAATGTCTAAATGTGTCAGACATAACTTGTCCTGTGACTAGCTACCATCTGTCATTTCTATAATCTTGTTTAATGAGTTTCTTCATGTGCTTTCATCTTTGTTCACAACTCCCACTACAGTCTGTATCTGTAGCTGACAGAGGTATAGCATTAACCCTCTAAGATGCTCATAATAACTTTATACTAAACTGCATAGCCCCTCTCAATATTTTTCACATAAAGTGAGATGTCATTTCACAAGAACAAATTACTCTTGAACAAGTACCAGTTCCTGCAGTCTCAAGTTGTTCTTTAAATTACTCTTTTAAGTTAACATCAAGGGTTTTCTTGACAACAGGTACTTGCTGGAACGATACCAGCTTGCAACATCATTAGCAATAAAAATACAATAGATGCTGTACCATTTCATTTAAAAGTAAACAATGAAAATAATTGCAAGCTGCTATTGGCAGCAGGAGGATGGAAATTATATTGACTTTGCAGAAATGTGGCTGATGGATTTGTTGTTCCTGTAGTAAAATTACGTATTGATTACATTTCAAGTATACTGAGTAAATCCAGACAATATACAATAATTTATCATTGACAGAAAACATTGTTGGCAAATGCCATATAGAAAATCCTGAGTAGACAGATGCAGCTGATAAAGGTTCAACAGAAGAGTCCCCTTGAAAAGGAATAATTGATGGCCAGGTATTCTGCATATTTTGCAGACCCAGGATGAGGTCTTCCAGACTAATCTGAAAATAAAAATAAATTCATATGCAGATAAAAAGAATTTTGAAAGATAATTTTTAACTTACTGAGAGCTTGGTTGTTTCTTTATTTTTTATTTAATGATAGTCACTAAAGAATTAAGTTATTAGAGAATAAACAAGCTCTGTATAGTCACATAGGGCTACCTTGCTTTCCTTACCTGATGCCAAATTACTTCTTACATACAGTAAGAGATAAGATTAGAATATAAGACAGGCTTCTCTAATATTAATTATTCCTAGAAGTAATTGCCATAGACTTCAGAAAGTTAGTGACCTGAGCAACATTTTGACAACCACAGCAGTTCTAATTGACATGGAAGGCATTTATATATAGGTGAAAACTACATTATTTTTATTTGCATATTTAATTCATTTCGGCAGGAGGAGAAGTAAAACAAACAAGATGCAAGTACAGAACCCTGTGTAATCTTTACCATGAGTTTAAGGAAAATATTAACATGTTCTTCCAAAGCTAAGAATGGCTTACTCTCACTTGAATTATTTGAAAAACAGAAGTCTTAGGAAATAAAGTAGAAAAATCTATCTGAATGATTTGCAGATCTGCCAACAACACTAAAATGAAAAAGATCCTGATTTCTCTCTTAATTTCTGAACCATGATCATTCTCACTATTTGTGTAAATTAATAGGCCATCTAGAAAGGCCAATGTTTTAATCTAATGAGTTTTAAACATGAAAAAATATTCATACATTTTGCATTACATCCTATGGTATTGTATTGCATCATTAGTGTTCCTAACTGACATAAAATCCATATAAATTCATATGAATTGTATACATTTCACTCTTTAAAGAATGTTTTAGCACTCAGAAGATTATTTATCAAAATCTGTATGAGTTTTCATTACTCTTACAGGAAGCAGAGGGAGAAGTCACTAACTATTCTGTATATGTCCATATGAATAGCTAATGGTTTAATCCATTAGCACATTCTCCTTTTGTGTGAATTAAATCATACATAAATTAGCCAGGTTAATTAGGGGGAATGGAAAAAAATTAGAAATGGGTAGATTCAGATTGGATGTTAGGAAAAAGTTTTTCACCATGAGGGCAATGAGACACTGGAACAGGTTGCCAAGGGAGGTGGTAGAAGCCTCATCCCTCAAGGTTTTTAAGGCCAGGCTGGCTGTGGCTCTGAGCAACCACCACCAAGAAAACACCAACAAGCAAGACACTGCTGGAACTCAGAGGGCTGATACTTTTCTCCTCTTTCATCTGATCTTCTGTCAATTCTCTCTCTACTATTCTCTCTCCCTGCACACACTAGATAATCACCTCAGTTGCTTTAAAAGCCACTGTATGATCAAAGTGATCTGCATGAACATGTAATTAATAAATCTGTAATCATTCTAGCTATTTCAATGTCAGTTTGCCTCACTTTGTTCCTTAGGTACCCCTAAACAAGCTCCCATGAATCCTTCCTCTGAGGATGGGCCATGACACTATTTTGTTATTTCATGGTAACACAGTGTCCTGATTTTGATGGGTCAGAATCGTAGGTCAGCCATGGTTTGCAGGCCACTAAGAGTTAGAGAGGAGTTTGAGCTGGGAGCAGCACAAGCCAGGAGGGCTGACTGAGAGGTATCTCCCACACTATAAACATCACTCTCATTATGGATGGAAAAGTTTACTGAAGATGAGGGCTCATTCTCCTTCTCAACCAAGGACTGTTTTCCTGTTTGTTGTGACTGCTGTACATTCGTTTTTAGTACTTTACATTGGTATTAGTATTAATATTAGTTTTGCTGTTTCATTAAACCTGTACTCATTCAACCCATAGGTCTCTTCCTAATCTTGCTTCATTTCTGGTGGAGGGGTCACCCAGTGAGAGAATAATTGTTATAGTTTAGCCCTGGATACAAGCTAGATGTAGCTGTATTTTCAGAAGTAACAGATAAAAAAGAAGACTATTATATCCTGTCCCAGAGATTGGCCTGAGTCATATATCTATGGAATAGGCTTATGAAAATTCGTAAGTGTATTCATATGACCAGCAAGGCAACAGGCTCTTCTGCCAGACTTGCCCATGCCCTTGCTCATCACCTCATTCTTGCCATAACCTCAGCCTCAGGAAAACCTATCTCCTCACTGAATGCCATTACCTACAATAAACCACAGAAAAGCCAAGTATCACATACTGTTCTTCAGGACTTGCTCTTTAGATGACTGGAAAACAGAAATGGTGAAGGAGAGGTGTCCAGAAGGTATCCAAGATATGATAACTCAAGTGTGTGTTTCTTTTTATTTCTCAGCACTTGAATCAGTAAAGTTTGATAATTGCCACTAAATTAAATCAAGTGAAATTCCCCAACCTGGAATTTTTTATGGATCTATGGCAATTGCCCTCAGTCCCCTTTCTGTTCTCATCAGATGAACAAGTTGTTGGCCTTTTCCCCCCTTTGCCAAGAACTGAAGACTCCTCTGAAATAACTTAAGAGTCTGGCAGTGACATTTTGTGTGAAGGATCATCTTCAGCTCATTTAGGACCAATTCATTTATTCGCTTTTTTATATTGGAAGAATTATTTTTAAAAGGTAGTTCATTAGCTTTTTCAGTAGGAAGATAGCATAAAATAACTAATGGAAGAGGATTAGATGTTGCTAGATGAAACATTACCTAGGTTCTAAGAATATCTTGTTTCTTAACAGCATCAGGATTCAGTACAAGATTTAACAAAGTAGTTAAGAATTTGTGGCTTAACTAGCAGAGCATTTAAACTTCTTTTGAAAAATGTGTAAGAAGCTAATGAAGAAAGCTGTGGTGTTTTCTGACATGGAGTACCATCAAATTATTAGAAAGCTAAGTGAAAAAATCTCATTGTTCAGCTTGGAATGAGATCAACAGCAGTGGTCATTTCAAAAGCAAACAATTTTCATTACAATTTTTGGACTAAATATAGGGCAGTTTCTGATTAAAAACTAAGAATCCAAATCCAGATTAAGGTTCTGAATTACAGATGCCATTGTGTTTAGATTCAAAATTGGGGTTAGAAATACCAAGCTGAATTATACTGAATGTTATTAAGCATTTGATCTGCAAGGACAATATCTGTATTTGATAGTAGGTCTTAGTAAGTGAGATGATACAGCCCAAATCATTAAGTCACTGGTAGCATATATGTGAGGTACTTTTTACCAAAAGCTCCAACTGCTAATATTGAGGTTTTTATTTTGTTTAACTCAGGAGTCATCTGGGCAAATGGATTTGAGAACTAGACTGAATGCACTGTCTGGGTAGGAAATACCAGAGGAAAAGTACCAGAACTAGGGAACTTCAAGCAATTGGTTAGGGCAAGAGAATTCACAAGACAGTAACAGAAATAAATTAATTTTCATAGGAATTCATATAACCCAGATAAATATTTCAGGTATATGGGTCCTACTTTACTAGAACAGTGCATGTAATTGAGTTCTAGGTCGCCGATGTAAGGAAAACCTGCTTAATTCTGACACATCCTGAGTGAATTTTGGCAGTATTAAATAAGAAATAGCATTGAAAAGCTTAGTTACCGAGATGGCTGAGGCAATGGACAATGGAAATCAAATCCTTACTGGTTTTGTGCTTGATTTTATAATGGTTTGTCAAATATTGCTGGGGTGCACATAACTTTGACATTTATGGGATAGCAATAGAGATCACAATAAAGGGAGATGTCTGAATCTGCCAAAATCCACCTATACAGTGAGATCACAAACATGAGAACTTGGAAGCTGGACCACAGCTGAGCTTGGAGTTTGAAGCTATCATCTTCCTTCAGAATACCATATGGGGCATGTTGTGGAATCAGCTGAGATCCCTTCTTTAGTTTAAAACAGCCAAACTACACGACTAGTCTAACAGAGAAATTATTGGGAGACTTGTACTGTATTTAAAAGTAAGGACTGTATTTTGTATAACATGTATGGTATATTATATTTTGTGTAACATGTCTCATGACAGATACACAAGTTGATTTGGCCACAGCTGGAAGAAATGCATAGTTGGTTGGACTTTTTATCTAAAGACAGTCTGTGCCATCAGAGCCTAAAACTACTAGTGTCAGCCATGAAGTAACTAGCAGGAATTAAAAGATGGTGGAAACTGGAAAAGTGACACCTTTTATCTGGCACCACCGTTTTCTAAGTTGATGGAACACATCTAACAGCCTACTCAGGAAATAGGTATAATAAATGATGGAAGAGGGTAGAGTTTAATCCTGTTAATTAGCAACATTAAGGAAAATGCATTAAAGGTTAAACAAGAACTGGTATTTTGCCCATGGGAAAAGGAATAAGGCTGAGTGGACTAAAGGATTAAATACATAAAAATAAAATCAAGTGTTTCGTAATTTGAGGAAAAGATTGGAAAGATCTTTGTAGCCTTTATCAGGTTGACTCCAAAGTTGGATCATTGATCATTTACAGATCAATCAAACTCTAATTTAGTTAATTAGCTCATTTCTCAGGAACATGCCATGTCTCTAAAAGAAAATGGAACACAAATGAACTTTCATCAGTCCATGTGATTTACAGTTTGAATACACTTTGTTTTCAACTGCAAATACATTAAAAAGCAGCTATTTTATTCCTTTTTTATATTTTTATTGTAAGACAGCAGATTAAAAGTTTTAGATATACAAAGCTGTCATACATTAAAAATGATTGTGGTTTAAATAATTCTGGGAAACATAACTGTTTGACCATATACTATCTTGCAAGTAAAAGTGATAAGGATGATCCCACATTACTGTGCCCTGAAAGCCAGCTCAAATGATACCTATTATCCATATAATTTTCAAAATGGGGGAAGGCAAAAAAGAAAAAAAGAAAGAAAAGCACCTTATTTTCTAAATCAAAGAAGGAAAAAAACTTGAATTTATTCATCTGTGTTTTATGACACATTCGCATTTATAAAATATATTTCTCTCATATTTGTCATCTTAAAAGGGAATTTGAATAAATACCACTTTTGCTGTGGAAGATAAAGATCAGGAATAAAAAGTATCCAAATAACAATATATTCTGTTGCACTATATACAAATTGTTTCTCCCCCCAAGATGGAAAGGGTCGATACAGGAAGGAAAAATATAAACAAACAAACAAACATTAAGAAGAAAGACCAAGCTATGCATAGCTCTTCTTTGGTGCAAATTTTGCACATGATTTGTATTGTAGTATAAATTAGCACTAATACTCTGTTACTTTAACCTGCAGAAAGACTACTAGTCTTCCAAAATTGCATTTTAATCAGTTTCCAGATATTTCTCCCTCTCCTCACACAGGACTATAAATTTCAATTGGATTTATATTTAGTGTACATCTGGGGTCATGGCAGTGTGAAGAAGAATGTGCAATGTGGTAAACTGAATTTGACAGAATTGAATTTCTCTTAGATATTTTTGCCACTAAATGTACCTTCTCTTCCATTGGAGTCCCAGAGCACACTGTTAAAATGCTGGGTTCTACATCAATACTCATTTCTACAAAGAAGTATGACAATACCAGAATGACTGCTATGCACTAAGCTACAAGAGCATTTCTGCGCCAGCAAATTCAAAGCTTAGGGGAATCTTTAACAAAACTTGAAGACTGATACTCCACATAAGTACCAGCCAGAAGTCAGTCACATCTTTTAATATCTTACCTTCTCCTATTTCTCAGCAATGCTGCTTATTACACACTCATACCTGAGTGAAAAGGCTACCAAACACCTTGACTTACAAGCTAGGTTTGGACAGCTATCAACAGCTGCACGACAAGACAGACTTTCCTGCATTCTGAAGTTCAGAGAATGCTTGTGGTAATTTTGAATTATTTCTTTTAGGAAGGAGAGATCAAAGAGAAGCAGAACTAAAAGCACTTGAAGACAAATACGCTGATCAAAATGGCTGAGTTCCATATGGCACAGCATTAGGATAAGCTCAACTTTAATTATGTGCATATATTATCTACCATATCAATTTACATTTTTTTAAGTGACAGATGTCATTTTTGATGGGTTTTGGTTTCAATTTTCTGGCCTATCATTTCTAAATGACAAAAATATACCAGACAAACTTACACTGTATTTTTAGTTAGCTCATGTATCTTCTCTACTTTGCATACTTTCATCCCACCTTCCAGTGTTTTAAAGTAGAAAGCATTTTTTAGCGTGATACCATGACAGGGGTCCTTACCATAAAAAAAAAAATGCAATCTGAGATACTGTCTTAGATGTATTTTGTCAGTTTCCTTCTACAGAGTTCAAATAAACTCTCAGAAAGATGTGCCTTGCCTAGATATTGGTAGCTTAGGAGGCTGCCTAA
Source organism: Indicator maculatus (assembly GCA_013399975.1). Lineage (NCBI taxonomy): Eukaryota > Metazoa > Chordata > Aves > Piciformes > Indicatoridae > Indicator > Indicator maculatus. The sequence goes on along the minus strand of VXBD01002087.1, from coordinate 40,684 downwards.
AAGCAAAGCATTTCACAGGGAATAAATTTTGGTCTTTACTGACAGGAAAACAGAGAAAATAGTTATAAATCCAGCAAAATTACCTCTTCTGTGAATAAGCAAGTTTCAAGATAAGTAGTTTTGTTCACAAAGCAAATTCTAACAAAAATATGTTCCACTATACTTGCAAATATCCTTGTCCCTGTGCACAAAACAAACAAAAAAAAAAACCACTTAAGTCAGTGAACGCTTAGCTGAATGTACAAAATCTTGCAGAAGACGGGCTGTGGCAAAGGAGCATCTGTATGATCATGTTCTTCATGCAAACATACAAAAATAATGACACCAGGGTCCAAATGCACATAAAATTTTCCTGGGTTCTTTTTTTAACTGGTAGTTAACACATCATCCATTTGAATTGAACCACTGATCTGCTGGCCCGAAACCTGATTTTTCCATATAATTTTATATCTTCAACTGAAACTTGGCTTACTAAAGGAAAGTCTTCACATCAAAGATTTTTGTAAATAAATAGGTAAGGTATCCACATTGTGAAAGGTGGAAGAGAAATGAGTTATCAAGCCTATAAACCAAAAGAGAGACAGAGATGCCACTAAATCCCAAGCTTTTTGGGCACTCTTACCATGCTTTACCCACTGAACTGTACTTTCTAAACAAATGTTGACTCCTCAAATAAAAATTATGTCGCAGAAAGATTGTGCCAAACAAACTGTGGAAAGGGAAGGGAAGGGAAGGGAAGGGAAGTTTTACTGAATGAAGTTTATTTTGGTATTTTTGAACAATTTTTTCTTTGTGTTGGCGCCATTACTATGAGTACATACAATTCTAATGAATAGCAATGACAGGCTGTCTTTTAAACTCTTATCAAACCTGTGTATGTATGGATTAATACATCCTTTAGAAAAAGAAGGAGTTCTACCCTACCCCGGTGAGACCTCACCTGCAGTACTGCATGCACTTCTGGAGTCTTCTCTACCAAAAAAAGCATACACCTGTTGGAGCAGGTCCAGAGGCAGGCCATGAAAGTGAAAACGTGGAACACCTCTCATATGAAGAAAGGCTGAGAGAGTTGGAATTGTTCAGTCTGGAAAAAATAAGGCCCTGGGAGAGCTTATAAGAGTTTCGATATTTAAAGGGGGCTTATAAGAAAGGTAAGGTCAGACTTTTTTAGTATAGGCTGTAGCATTATGACAAAGGGTAATGGTTTGAAACTAAAAGAGGGTAGATTCAGACAAGATATGAGGAAGATATTTTTTGATGATAAGGATGATAAAACACTGGAACAGGATGCCCAGACAAGTGATAGATAGTTCATCCCTGTGAACATTCAAGGTCAGGTTGCACAGGGCTTTAAGCAAGCTCATCTAGTTGAATATCTCCCAGTACATTTCAGGACAGTTGGACTACCTCACCCTCAAAGGTCTTTTTTAACTCAAACCATTCTATGATTTTAAGATTTAGAGCTACTGCTATAAGGCACTGGCAAAGAGAAAAAGGAACTGCAGAAATAAGATGTTACAGATAAAAACATAAAAGCATCAAAAATGTTTCACAGTTTCCTGTTGACTCAAATTTTCTATATCGCCATGTCTCCTTCATTTCCTTTATTATGAAAAAAAAATTAATTACAACCAGTCTAAGGCTGTATGTTGATGCACTGTAATTTAAGTCATGTCACTTTGATTTATATTTTCATGTTTGACAGATGTCAGCTTGGTTTATTTTATTTTATACTTAGTTGATGTTTGGGTATTTTTTAACACAATGGCTCCCCAAGTCATAAAAGAATCCAATGAAAAAGTTGCATTTAATTCCCAGATGGATGTAATTAGTAAGTGAGATGGCAGCATACACTTTATCATAGCTATTTAATGGACTCAGTAAAGGAATAATTGAAAGCACACTAATCTATTGATGGGCACAATAATATTGACACAAAATTATTTTGAGAATTCTATTATACATAGAAATGGATGTGACATCCCTATTTTTTATAGTACAGTACACTACTCAGAAATAAAATAATTTATAGTAATATATATGTCTACATTAATTGCAGTCTTAGATCTTCATGACCGTCTTCTATAATGTTATCCCTTCTAGAGATAAACAAATAAAACAGTAACATTTAGACATCTCTCTGTTGAATTCAAGCACAAATTACAATTAAGATGCCTTTTACACTTCTAAAGCAATTGCATGTTCCAAAGAAAGATGAAGATGCACAGTCCTTCATATCTGTCTAGGGCAAAAGTACATTCCTGTTACAGAAAACTCCATTATAGCAACTAGCATCAGATTTTCTTCCTAGAGCCTCCTTCAACATTTCTGGTCCTTCTCCCTTTATAATAATCATTCTTTTTCCCTGCATCACTGCCTTATTTTCACTGATCTCCAGAACTTCAAAATTTTTTTTAAAATGTGGATTTGAAGTTGCAGAGTGTGTTGTTCTCAAGTGTTTGTATGCATTTTTTTTCTAAAATATATTTGACATCATAAATGTTATGAAATATTTTTCTTTATTTGCTTCAGAGTTCATCAAATAAAGACAAGGAAACACAATATCCAAGTTCATTGTTTTTCCTCGACTGTTAAATAGCATCAATGAAACCTATTTTATCACGAACATGTCTCCTACCCACAATATTTTTTTTTAATTTCAAGTGAAAGTTTTGCAAACATTTCATCTGATAGAATGGAGATGGTGATCAGCTGGAACTGTTGACACATATCTTGCAACTGTCTTCCCCAACAGGGATAAATTGGGTATTAGCTGTCACCATAGCCTGTTTTCTGTTTTCCACTTGCTAGACTTTATCTAATATCTTTATGCACCTTCAGGGTTAGTACAATTCTTTTTCTGCATAAAGTAGAAATCTGGTTGTGGAGCAGGCGGCCAGAAAAAGGGATCTGTTTATGATGTGATGTTATTGCCGTTTCTACAGAAAGACATAAATCCCTACTTTTATCCTGTCATCTCTTCAGCTGCCCCTTATGGTATTTCCCTATTTATTCAAAAAGGGAGAAATTCATTCATCATCAGTGTGTGCCAAGAATATATAAAAAAAAAAAAAAAAGGAAATAACACATTGCACTGACTTGAGACTGGCTGATAAATGAGAAAAAACCCAAGAGCAACTCCAATTTAGAATTAAGGTTTGTAGTCAAGATGGTATAAAATCCTTCTTTTCCTTGCGGTTTGGGGGTTTGGTGTTTTTTGTTTTGGTTTGGTTTCATTTGGTTTTTGTTGTTGGTTTGTTTTTGTTTTTGTTGTGGCTGCTTTAGAATATAGATTTGGCCTGAAAAAATAATATTTTGTTATAATATAGACCAAAACAAAAGAAATAAAATTACATAATTGTCATTATCAGTTTGACAAAACCACAATTTTGGTATTCCATTGCCATCTGATACTGAAGATGTGTAAATCATCTAGGATTCTGAGGTTGTTATCAAATAAAGATCACAAGAAATGACAGATATATCTTTTATGCTATTTTTATGTCCATACTACTCACAATTTAAGAAAAGTGTATTTTCAAATTGCAGAAATATCTGTTGAGGTCTTTAGCTTTGTCTGGTCTTGCAAAACAGCACATTACAAAGCCTACAATAACTTAAATTTTGCCATTTACTGTAAATATCATTTGCTACCTTGAGGAAAGCCAAAGAGCTCCTGAATTTAAATCCTGCTTCCTGAGTTTTCTGCCCTTGACATCTAGGCTTTACAGCTTTAAATATACCAAAGACAGTTTATAATTGAGAGCAGCTAAGCCGTAGGACAGTGTATTGGGCGAATGAGTTAAAGGAGATAAATTAACGCAACGTAAAACAGAACTACCAGACTGTCTGTTCTCTGGAATTCTCATTTTTAAAATCACTAAAGCAATTAAAAGTAACTGAAATTGTAAATGTTCAACATTTTCAGAGACAAATGTAAAAATTACTCAGATGTCTCATACTATCTTTGTTTCCCATTTTAAGATGCCATTAAAGTGTATTCAACAACTATTACTATCCTAAAAAGAGCACAAAACCAAAACCAGTTCTCTGTATAAACAGTGATGCCTGCTGTAGATAGTTTTACCACAGGACACCGAATGGCATGTGAATGTGTAATGCAAGGGATAAGACACTTGTGTCATGAATAGTTTCAGTGGAATTCCAGGACAGAATGCATTCCTGTGAAAAGGATAGATCAAAACATGAAAAGACCCTGAGAGTAACAGCATAAGTCTTTGGTTGGTAGTGCTAGAGGGTAGGAGCAGGAGGCATGAATCTGAGCTACTGTGTTACCTTCTTAATTCCCATTTCTAAGATGCACCTACAGCATGAAACAAAATCTAGATTTAGAGTTGAAATTTAGAGAGTCAAACAGCTGAAATTTAACCAAAAACATCCGATTTTCTTCTGAGGTATACTAGCCTCTTCCCAAAAGCACTTGTGGAGTATTTAAAGATTAATTTATTATTTGCTTTATGTTGTCCATCTGTTTTTATTTCACTATCTTAAAAATGGATAAATTAAATCCTGCATTTAATTTTACTTTTTCTTTTTAATGGATAAGATTTCTGTTGTGGCAGAAACAGAAATCTTCTGAAGCTCCAAAAGGTCCAAGCTCCAAAAGCAGAGACAGATGAGTTATTTATATTATAATATATTGCCCCTTTTCCATATTAACTTACTATATATAATATCCACAATCATTTTAACTTGCAGTTGCACAAAAAAACCCAAATTATAGCTTGTGGATCATCAACAAAAGACACACTGCCTATGAATAATATGTTTATTGAGTATGCTCAGTATATCACAAGATAGTATTTCTGTTTTCTCTTTGGATGACTTACATTTTCTAATTAAAAACATAGCTTACCAAGGAGCTTTGAAGTTCTTGAATAAAAAGAATAACCAAATAAGTGAATTGAGAGAAGCTTCACTGACTTTAGTGGTAGGTTCTTGAAATGGAACAGTTTCAAACACACAAGTCTTTGTTTGAAACATTTTATTTCATATAGAGCAAGAAAGTGCGTTAATCATATGCTTGATGTTCTCTCAAGTAAAAGAATGCAATATTGTCCAGTCTTACCCTAAAAAAAAAAAAAAGAAATTAAAAAAATGCCAGTTTACCTTAATAAACTTATCCCTGTCTAGTTACTCTACTTCTTTTCCTCTTTTCTATCTTTTCCATGTCTTTCAACATTTCTCATCTGATTTTATACCTTCTACTGCCTCATTTATTCCCACAGTCACAGACATTGCTAAGGATTTACTCCTTTTAGCCCTTCTCTCTCAACTCCTCAGCAGTCCTTCTACTATGTATGTAGACTAAAATATTCTTCACCTTCTGCTATACAGAGTGAAGGTCTCACAGTGGCATTCTTCCCTAGGCAGTGATCTCTTTGCATGTGAGTATGCATATATTTGTTTGCTTTCATTGACCAAGAGCTTTAATCACTTTACCTTTCTAATCACTGTATTTTTTAAGAACAGAATTTCTGGGATTTACCCATAATATTTCCTGAACACAGTGGCAATAGTTCATAATCCATGTTTAGCACTGAGCCTGTGGGTTTTAAAGTGAGAGTGAAGATCCTGACAACTTTTAAATTATTTATCATTACTGGTTTCTATCTCTAGGGAAGTTAGTCATTATAAATATTTATGCACCTGAAAATAGCAAGCAGAAGGAGCAAGTGGGTTTAGCTGCAACTTTCTGAAATGATCCAGGTGCCAAATTTCCCAGAGCACTGGGGACTGATGATCACAATAAAAATGTAGTTCCCATATATAGGTGGTCCAGCCTTCCAGAATAATCAGAATGTGGCACAGCCAAGATGCATTTTTTTTCAGAATATTTATTCCCAGTCTGCATTCATAAGAACTAGCTGCTGCTAAAATTTCATTCGAGGACGTTAGAGGCTGTCAATACTTCACAGAATCAGACCCCAGGTGAAAAGAACAACTTAACTTAAGGCTGTTAATTAAATACACAATAATAATGTTAACATCTTTTAAACAAAATGCTAATTTCTAACAAAAATATATTCATGCCTGAAGGTAACAATAACCATTATAAAGGTCATTGGGCTTCCATGTTTATTGTTTTTATTCAAGAAAGCAATGATCTACAAATTGCATCCTTTTTATTACACAGCCATCTTCATGGACATGGTTTATGGCACAGAAGTAATAGGTACAAAACCCATTTAGATGAGATTTACTCTAAAGATTTGAAGGCACGTTAAAGATCAAACAAACCAGTTGGAAATATTTTATAGCCACTTAGTATAAAAAGAGGGGAAACAGAAAAAACAGATTTGTAGTTTCTTACATAGTGAAGTGTAACACAACAGTGCAGCATGTCCTTGTTTTCCAGCCTTCACCCACTAGAGGAAAAACTGCTCCTTATACATAGAGAAGCATGTTTGTAGTCTTCAATTAGAAACAAATTTCTGTGACTAATAAATGACAGGGCTTTTTCTGCTTTTACGGGCATACAGAGAGACTGCACTTCTACAAACACAAAGCAAAAAACTTCTTCATGGCTTACAGCTTTGAAGAAATGTTTTGATTTGGATTAAAATAACGAGGCGGGAATTGGAAAAATATTGTTATTTTCAAAAAAAACTCACCCCAAAACTATGTACCAAACTGATCAAATTTATTTACAGGTTCTATTTGGTCGTGAATGCTACAAGGACGCTTATGGGCAACTTTAAGACAATTTAGAGAACTGAGAAAATGGAAGAAGGCTAAGCCACAAAATGGCTTCACCCCACTTATAAAATCAGAGGCAAGCGAAGACCTAGGGAAAGCTGAGAATGCCGGTGTTACTCACGAGGATGGAGCAGGAATTTGGAGATGGTCCCTAGGTCCCTCTTCGGTGGCAGGCTCCAGAACTGCAAGCTTTGTAATCTGGTTTGTTGATAACGCGGCACAAATCCAAACGAAAAAGGACCCACCAAAATCCAAGTGTCCTTAAACACAGCTGCCACGAGGCAGAACTTGTGCAGCAGCACTGTCTGAGCAGTGCAAGAAAAGCCACACTGCCGGCGTGTTCCAGCGACCATTCGCAGTTTTACGGCAGGCAGGGTTACTCCAACAGCAGGCAGGGAGCAGGACCCCACGGCAGGCAGGTCCAGGGAGAAGCCAAGTCCAAGTGCTTATTTCTCCAGTTTTGCCACGAATCGAGAGCAAAGCCAGTCCAAAATGAGTGCCAAAATCAGCAAGCGCAGATTGCTTCCTGGTCACTCTATTTAAGACCTTCCTAGACAATGTGTCCAGTGCCAATATATACTGGGTGCTAAGAACCCAGCCAATCACAGTTTCAAATCCCAGCACGGGCTTCCCCCATGGGTGAATACGTGTGAGGGACCTCAGCTCCCAGCAGGAACAATGGGCACCTTCTTACCTGTCCCCCAGAAGAAGGGGAAGGCAATTTCTTGCCTTTGTCTTCCCCCATTCAAATCTCTGCTGATGGAGGTGGGGGAATGAGAGTTTGGAGCATCCCATATCAAGAAAATGTGTTTTTTTTCACAATGCTGTACATTTATCCTGACAAAGGTGGAAAACGTACGGTCTTATGCAACTGGAAGAATTTAAAAATAAAAGAAAAAAGAAAGAAACTACACCACCCAACAAGAAAACAAAGCAGCTTGAGTACTTTCCTTAAGATCCAATTGCTAATCTGAACTTCTGAGGTTCACTGGAAAGCAGCAGCCCCTTGGAGAAGCACCTAATCTGCTAGTGATAAATCTCACGAAATTATTGTTTTTAAAGCTTACTTCTTAAATATTTCAAAATGTTGAAAATTTCTTCTTATTTCTTAAAATTTACACTAAGATTTCAAAGTCAAGTACACATAACGTAGGAAATTCAAGGAGGAAAAGGGTTTCAGGAAGGGAGTTGGTAGGGCTCATTGACAAGGCTTTAAAACAGACTTGAAGGGGGAAGGGAAGGAAACCAGTCTCTGCAGACAGGAGATTGAGGGTAGTAAGCAAGAGTCAGGAGCCCAGCTGAAGTGCATGTACATTAATGCACACAGTACGGGTAACAAACAAGAGGACATGGAAGGACTTGGTGCAGCAGGAAAGCTCTGATGTAGTCACCATCACAGAAACATGGTGGGATGACTCACACGACTGGAGTGCTGTATTTGGTGGCTACAGGCTCTTCAGGAGAGACAGGCAAGGGAGAAGGAGTGCAGAGGTGGTCCTGAATGTTAGGAGGCTCTAGACGCCATGGAACTAGAGATTAAGGACAATTGGGTTGAGTGCCTGTGGGTGAGAATTAGAGGGAAGGCCAACAAGGCTGACATCCTGGTTGGAGTCTGTTATAGACCACCCAACCAGGATGAAGAGGTTGATGAATTACTCTATAAGCAGCTGGAGGCTGTCTCAAGATCACCAGACCTTGCCTTTGTCCTTGTGGGTGACTTTAACCTGCCAGGTATCTGCTGGAAACTTAACACAGCAGAGAGGAGGCAATCTAGAAGGTTCTTAGCGTATATGGAGGATAGCTTCTTAACACAGATGCTGTGTGAGCCTCCCAGGCTTTGCTTGGCCTACTCTTTAAAAATAGAGAAGGGCTGGTGGGAGATGTGGTGGTCAGAGGCTGTCTGGGGTGCAGTGACCATGAGATAATTGAGTTTTCAATATGCAATCAAGCTAAGAGAGGCAACAACAAAACCTCTACTCTGGACTTCCAGAGGGTGGACTTCATCTTGGTTAAGGAACTAACTCAGAAAGTACCTTGGGAAACAGCCCTTAAAAACAAAGGGGTCCAGGAGGGCTGGACCTACTTCAATAAAGAAATCTTGAAGGTGCAGCAACAGACTCTCGCAATGTGCCAGAAGATGAGCCGATGAGGTAGACAGCTGGCCTGGATGGGCAATGAGCTNTTTTTAAAAATAGAGAAGGGCTGGTGGGAGATGTGGTGGTCAGAGGCTGTCTGGGGTGCAGTGACCATGAGATAATTGAGTTTTCAATATGCAATCAAGCTAAGAGAGGCAACAACAAAACCTCTACTCTGGACTTCCAGAGGGTGGACTTCATCTTGGTTAAGGAACTNAACGAATTAAGGGGAAAAAAGAGGGTGTATCACCTTTGGAAAAAATGTTTAAGGATGTTGCTGTGTCATATAGGCAAAAGATTAGAGAGGCAAAAGCCCATTTAGAACTTAGACTGGCCACTTCTGTGAATGACAATAAAAATGTTTTTATAAATATATTAATGGCAAAAGGAGGAGCAAGAACAACCTTCACTCTTTATTAGATGTGGAGGGGAATACAGTAACAAAAGATCAGGAAAAGGCAGAGGTACTTAATGCCTTCTTTGCTTCAATTTTCAATAGTAAGATGAGTTGTGTTCCAGACAACTGGCCTCCTGAGCTGGCAGATAGAGTCAGGGAGGAGTATAGTCCCCTTGTAACCCAGAAGGAAACAGTAAGAGACCTGATGAGCCACTTGGATCCCCACAGTCTATGGGACCAGGTAGGATCTGGGTAATAGGGTAATAATGAGAGAACTGGCAGATGAACTTGCAAGCCTAATGTCATAAGACATTCACAAAAAGGCATACACCAAGCTCTGTCTCTGTGATTTTTTTTATGGTCCATTTCACTAGGACTGATGAGATGAGTTGGGTGAAAAAAAATATTCCCTGAAACAAATATTAGAGAAAGTAAAACATAAATGCAATGTCTTCTATTTAAGACATTTTATTACATGCTATTTGCAGCTATAGGTCCTCTACTGCAGGGAATAAAAAATTGAAAATAAATTACACAGAAATCGTAAATATGACTGTGTCAGATGTTACCCAGCATTTATTAACCTGACCTCATCTTGCAGTCAGTGCATTTATCACTGTCAGTCCAAACCCTACTGTATCTGTTGCTTTCATAAATTAAAACATTTGACTATTTTAACTTTGTGAGAGTGTGTCAGTGGAAGTGGGAGTCCCTACTGGGGCACTGGAAAAAGAGAAGTAAATGTTGATTTTCCCAAATAGTTCCAATAAGAGTCCTGGAGTCTGAGACAGGCAAACATCAGGATCTTGCCCAAACATGACACTTCTCCAGCAGATACACTTCCCTGGACATGAAAAAAAACCTCACTGACCTCTTAGTTTGTCACACCTGGATGCTTTATAGAGAAACTGCTTGTATATTTGATTACATCCAATTAAGAAGTGACATTTAGATCTTGTTTTTTGCCTTTTCAGGCCATCTTTGAAGTGCTTATGTGGAAGATTCTGTATCATTTTTCTTACAAAGTAAAAATAAAGGATTGCTATCAAGGAACATACTGGACATACATTTCTTAGATCTAGAAGATTCTGTGGTAGGCTGGTTGGTTGGCTGTCTGGTTCTTTTTGTTTGGTTGGTTGGTTTTTTTTACTGTTAGTGCTATTTCGTTAAATAAAAGCACAATCCATCAATGTGTTTTTATAAAAATGTAGCTGGAGATACGGTTGATGATAAATCTTAAAGGAAATGGTATCCTAAAGCATCAGATAGATAGAAAAAGAACAAAAGATTTTTCACAGCAAGGCTTTACAGTCATTTCCTGCATCACAGTAAATAGTACCAAACTGAAGCGTTGTCAGCAAATAGTCAAATCACTGGGCTTTATTAAGGGAAGCAGCATTATAACTGGAGAGAAAAACATGGAGAGTCTGCTCTGAGCTCTGCTTGTTGTAGGATATGCTTATCTTTGATTTTGCTTGCACATCTAGTTTGTAAATGCAAAGAGACAGGGCTCACTTATTCAGCTTGGAACTCCTACTCTTCAAAACTCTGTATTTACAATGCCATGGAAATTATTTATAGAAAGACAGATATCTTTACTGAGACACCTGGATTAAGATCATAAATTTCTTCATCTAGAAATAGCCATCTTCAGGACTTCATGTGATTCACTGACTTTATTAGAGCAGCTGTAAGAATTATAGACTTTTCCACACCACCGTACAGGATAGTATTACTTTTATAATAAAGGGTCCTGCTTGGTCCTGGATGTCAGTGAGCACCAGGTCCTCATATTCACAATGCTGGATGCAGTAATTCTGAAGCTGCAGGGTAGTCTGCAGCCACTTGTTTTCAAAAGCAGTCTGTTTCTCAGGAGTTCCTATAGTCTCTCTTGATTTAAGGCAAACTGATTTACCCTACATCAGTCACCCATTGTCCTGGTTTAAGACATCCCACTCTAAAAAGTAAAGCTCCCACACACATTGGGATTGAAAGTGAAAGAAACACAAAAAACCCTGTGGTTTGAGAATAAGGGGAGTTTTGCAGAAAAGCAAAAGCAGAAGCAGGAACAGAAGCCAGCAGAAAATGACATCACATCTCCCAAAGCCCAAGGCCAGCAAAAGTGGAAGAGACCACCACCCCAAAACCAGAAACTGGAAGCAGCCCCTGGAAACAGGAAGCCTCCCATGTTACAATACGAACCATAGGCCCCATGACACTTTGCCTTGGCCAGCCCTTTCTACTAGAAACAGAAAGTGTCACAGGTTTTTGCTCTGGCCCCACTTTTGTTATAAAGCTCACACAACACCAACATGGTATTGAATATCCACCAGCAGATTCAACTGACTGAACTTCTAACATCTGTGAAGGATAATGGCTGTACAACACCAAGCACAATGTTCGTGGCTCGTCTAACTAACAGAAAGTACATATTTGCACCTGTGCTAAGGAGTGAGATATTTAAACTCTTTTTTTTTTTTTTGCATGCTATCCAAATACCTCATAATTTTGTCTGCTTCAGCAGGGAACATTTCAAAATAAAATCTGATTCACAGAAAATGGCTTTTTGTCATTATTGTCTAAAATATTGATGTAACAGGGGATTAAATAGCACAAAAGTACGCAGCATTTTCTGTTTCATGCTGCTCAATTGTTGAAATAGTTGGCAATCACTTTTAAAAACAAATATCACCAAAAAATATTCTGTGAGTATCAGACTTTAAGGCTCCATGATTCAGCAAAACCAGTGAATAGGTGAAAATGCGAACTGTTCAAAATAGCTTTAGGGTCTTAAACCACCAAGTGTTCTAAACTTAGTTTAATGCTATGCACAGTATTGATTCCTAAAAACTAAATACACAATTAAAATGGTTTTACTAGATCAGGGTCTTATTTTTATGGATAAATTCGTTTTTCTGTTAGATTATAAACATAGTCTGTTGAATACAGGTACCACCTACAGCTTAAATGAGGGCAAACAATGGCTTAATCTTCATACAATTGAAGGTCCAGGTTTTAATGCAATCTTCCTTTTCCATATATGTGTGTGTATATATATATATTTATATATAGTGTGTTTAAACATGTTAAACAAAAAACAAAACACCAACCAAAAACTCGCCAAACGAACACCAAAAAAAACCTAAAACCAACCAAATAAACAAATTTAAGAATACAGATCTATATACTTAGGCTTCCATAACAGAATGGTATTAAAATCCCAGTCTCCTAAAGATCTCCTCAACAAAAATTGTATCTGTTGGGGTTTTTTTCTGCAGTAATTGAGAAATTTTAGGCAGTCCTATGATCTAAACAAACTCTGATGTAAGAAAGAACAGAAAAACGAACATCTGGGGCCAACACACACTGCTGCAGGAAACACAATTGGATTACTACACGCCCCATGATATGATGAGCTTTGTCATTGTTATGTGCTGGTAAGTCCTACATGGAGTATCAGGAAAAAGACTTTCAAGCAAACTGGCTAGCACATTTTCACTGTCTAAGGGTCTTGGTACCAGCTACAAAATGTGATTTCTTTGTGACACTCTGGGTCATAAATCATCAGGCAAGTGAGTGCTTCAGGATTTAAAAGATATTTTGAATATTTACTATACCTATTGGAAGTCAACCAACAGCTACATAAATAGATGTGTAGACAGGAGAGCCAGACTTCATGAGATATGTGAGCACTATTATTTCCAGAAGATATTGATGCAAATTCAAGCATAAGAAATATTTTTTCCATGGGCAAGAGAGAGGTTTCTTTCTCATTCTCCCAGTTTAGAAGATTTTTTTTTTTTTACATTTATGCCAGTTGTGTTAGTACACCATCTTGTGGATAACAGATCTAATTGGAAGTGTTGCTGTAACAACTAGCACAGCTCCCTGTTGCTGAAAGCAACTGGGTTGCTTCCTACTGATACAATGCATAAAGTCACAGCAACTCTGTTTCATATGCATTATGACTCGTTTCCCAATCTGTTTGTAAATAAGGAAATTTTTGAATGCCAAAGAAGTTATNAGACCTCATTGCTGTCTACAACTACCTGAAGGGAGGTTGTAGCCAGGAGGGGTTTGGTCTCTTCTCCCAGGCAACCAGCACCAGAACAAGAGGACACAGTCTCAAGCTGCGCCAGGGGAGGTTTAGGCTGGAGGTGAGGAGAAAGTTCTTCACAGAGAGAGTGGTTGGCCATTGGAATGGGCTGCCCAGGGAGGTGGTGGAGTCACCATCCCTGGAGGTGTTCAAGAGGGGATTGGACGTGGCACTTGGTGCCATGGTTTAGATAGGCATGAGGTTTAGGGTGACAGGTTGGACTTCATGATCTTTGAGGTCTCTTCCAACCTTCTTGATTCTATGATTCTATGATTCTATATATGAAGAAAGATTATGGTGTTTTAGTATTAATTAAATCTCTTGGCACACACTTAAAACAGTGGTCTTTGAAGAAGCCCAAGCTGCTGAGCACTCAACCATATTAAAGAACTCACAAGTAGCAAACTACTTATCTGATCTGCCATAAATATACTCTTATGGTCCATCAAGGTTACTGCTGACTCCTTGGACTGCTCTTGACTGCAAACCAGCGCTGGAAAGTAGATGCTAGCTTTGAGAGCATCAGTACCAAAGATGCTAGCCAGATCTCTTCATAGATCAGACATTAAATCTAAATATTTTCCATGATCTGTGGTGCCTACATAGCGCTATTCATACAAATTTCATTTTTATTTTAGATAAAAAAAGAAAAAACACCACAGGATTTTCATATTTTTAATTTATATATAGATCTGTAATTAATGATCTCATTCTTCGCAATTGTAAGGTATAGGCATTAAAGGGTGATTTGGTTTGATTTTATTTGACTTGGTTTAATTAATTTGATTTGATTCAATTCATCTAGGTCAGTTTCCCTGGACAGAGTAATACAGAAATATTATGGAAAAGAAAAGCTTAACTCCAATGTGCCAAAATAGAGGTCTCTAGCTTTTTCAATCATTTCTTGGCTTAGTGTGTCAGGATACACAAATTTGGATCCTTCATGACAAACTGTTTGACAGTCAAGACAGTGAAGCAGTGGAACAGACTTCCTTGAAAGTCTGTGCAGTCAATACAAAGTTAGAAAAGTGGCAAATGAATTTGAAATGGTATTAAAGGCTACTATCAGCATGATACATATGTTTAGAACAACTACAGGGTCCACAAAAGTGGAGAGCATGGACTATTCTGTGTGAACAGCTTTTTTTAATTCACCTTTTAGTGCACAGAGAAACACGAAGAACTTCAAAAGGTGTTTCAACGCCCTAGTACTGTGATTACCTTCCATGACCAGTATATATACTTTGCTTGCGTGGACACCCATAGCATCTCTGTCATCATTCAGAAAGCAAGTCACACAAAATCCTAGAAACAATGTGGAAAATGTGGTCAATTGCTTCATGTACCATCCACTCAAATTTGCATAAAGCTGAACTTTCTGAACCAAACATACTTCTAAAATGCTTCTCCAACAGCCTTACAGTACATGTACTTTAGAGAGTTGCTTCTTCTATCTTGGAACCCTTTCCTTGCATTCTCTGCTGTTACTTCTGCCTAAAAAGAAGACTGATCAAAAGTGTCAACCAGAAGAGAAAAAAAAATTTTAAACCAGAGGATCTTCTGTCTCCATAGCTTTGTGTTGCCTGCTGTATTTTACCATCCAAAAATACAGGCAAATCAACCAGTATTTATTATGCAATACAATTATTTGACATTTTATGATACAAGTGTGTAATAAAAATGNGCTAAAGGACCTCTCTCTTGTCGTGCCCAAATCACAGTCTGGAGCTTGCCCTTGGCTGGGAGAGGGCTAGGGGCCTGACTCTTGTATGCTCCCTCGCTGGGCTGCAGCCTCTTCTGGGATTCAATTCCCTTGGAGCTTTTCCCCTTTCTGCCTTGGTCCAGGTGCAAGGCCTGGGTGAAGTTGTTGGTCTGCTAGAGCAGATTCTTCAGCTGCTCTCGGGCAGCATTTGGCTCTTTTCTCTTTGTGGTAAACAGGCCCTCAGCTGTTACTCAGGCAGCATTTGACTCTTGTTGCTGTCTGGGTGAGAACAAGGCAAGTTGCCTGACTTCTTGGCTGGTTTAAATACTGTCCCAAGGTAATTAATGCCCTTTGGTAACACAGGACCCTGATAACTGGACCTATAGAATGGGGCATATACAAACATGGCCAGGGGCACACACAGTTCACAGCTGTGTTACAAAGTTAATGAGATGTGGTACACATTTATCTGGACCCCAGGAAGTGTCCAGGTTTGCACATTCACAGGTGCTTACAATGTTAGTCACATGTGCTGTACATTTACCTTGACCATCTGGACCCCAGGAAGTGTCCAGGTAAGCCCATTTGCAGGTGCTTAGCCCATTCTCTGGACTAGGGCATGTTTGGGGGTTTGACCCCTCAGGACAAAGTCCATTGAGTTCAGCATTCTGGAATACTACAAAAAAAGTTTAAAGTATTTTTTCCTGTAATGTATCATTATTTATGCCTGATTTATCTTAAGAAGCTATATTGTTTGCTATTGTAATTTTGTGAGGATAGATCTGATCTTTAATGTGCACATTTAAAACAGCAGAGCCAGAACAGACATTAGGATATCTGTTGATCATGTCCAGCTGGGCCAGAAATCAATCAGTACAATTACTTGGATCATTTCAAAACAAGAACAAAAAAGTACATATCTGTAATATTACCTAAGGGTAGAATTGCATCTCTTTAAGAAAGGAATTAGAGCCTGAGTGCACCAAAGTAGAAACCATGCCAGAGAAACAGCTTAAAACACCTCCCATGCCTTAAAGTAAAAAGAGAGTTGCATCAGAAAGTTACTTCATGACTTGCTGACATTTTTATTTACTTCAGTTCGCAGTTAGAAGAAATTAAGACTGGGGCAAAATGTGAATGAAATAATATCTTGAATAGCTGCAAAATACTTAACACTGTTTCATCTGATTTGCCAAATAGAAATAGAGAAAAAAATTTAGATCATTTTTTTTGTCTGACATAACAAATATGCAAAAGTTAATTTGATCTGACTCATGTATTTCATATCAGCATAAAATATTTTGTAACTTCTCTTTTCTCTTTCATGAAACAAGGGTAGCCTTTTACTAGCTAGTTACTACATAGTCGTTTTCAATTTGTGCAAAGAAACTCCTAAAACAAGAGTAAAAGTGGTTCACTGAAAGAATTCCAAACAATACTCCAATATCCATATCCTCTTCCTCCATGTACTGTCACAGGTGAGTATGTAGCATTATCTGTTCTTGATTTTCCCAAGTGTTTTGTTTCCGTGGTTTA
>VXBD01002087.1:0-24072 GCA_013399975.1 Indicator maculatus | reverse complement strand
TCTTTTTTTTTTCTTTTTTTTTCTTTTTTTTTTTTTTTTTTTTTTTTTTTTTGTGATGGCTTCTTCTGGGGCTGGCAAAGACTGTCCTAAATAGTCACCCTAGTGCAAGGAAGGGTCCTTTTGCACATTCTCTGGGAAGAATTTAACAGTCTATCCATTTAATGATTCTGTTTCCTAATGATGCATGGACTGTGCCTGCCTTTGTGCACTGAGTATCTGGGCATGACCAGTTCTTTTCACGAGTGCACCTGTAATAAGGAGACAAGACAAGGACAGATGAGAAGAGTTCATGAGCTGGATGGCAGTTGATGTAAGAAAGCCAACTGCAGCACACCATCCTCCAGAGTGTGAAGGGAGTCCAGGACTCCTAAGATGACTTGTTCCTCTGCTATCAGGATACATTTATGGAAGCACTGACAAAATATACTGAAACTATCTTTACAGCTGTTCCACATTCAAATGATGGTACTGCTTTTAAAATTAATCTTGCTATGGACTGAAGATGATATACAAGCTAGGTTTCATTGGTTTCACGTTCTCAGAAACTTAAAAGACATTTAATGACCTATGTGATCAGGAAACTATCAAGTTATCCAATACTATTCTGGAGAACTGGAGATTTCTCTTTCCATTTCCTATATATGTGTATTAACCTCCTCCAAAGAAGTTCCTTAATTTGGTGTCTGAATTTCTTATTCTAATCTTAAATTTTGCTGAACCGATTACAGCTACAAATGAAAACTAGAGACACTGCTGAGAAATCATGTCTAGTGATTTAAAATTAGCACTGAGAATGACTGCACTTTCTGACCTTTATGAGAGTTAACGAAAAATTTTAAGTATGGAAAAAAATTTTCACTGTGAGGGTGATAGAACACTTGAACAGGCTGCTCAAGGGGGTTGTGGAATCCCCCTCTCTGGAGATATTCAAGACCCACCTGGATGCATTCCTGTGTTGCCTGGTATAGGTGATCCTGCTCTGGCAGGGGGATTGGACTAGATGATCTTTCAAGGTCCCTTCCAGCTCCTAACATTCTGTGATTCTGTGATTCTAAAATAGGAATAAACAACCTTGCAGATTCCTGAGGCTTTGAAATATGTAATTAATGCATGTGAACAAGATATTGTAGTTCTAACCAATATAGAAAAGCCTGAGGAAATCAATTCTTCTTTCTCATACCCCGGTGAAACCACAGAAATAAATTGAAATATTAAATGCTTGCTTTTTATATGAGCATTACCTGCTCTCTATTCTGAATGAACCAGAAATTATGAAAGAGAATAGCATTGTAACAATGTAATTAATTCTCTTTTAAGACAAATGAACAGTAGGAGGGAGTTGTATTTAGTTGTAACTCTGCCATTTCCTACTTCTGACTGGCATTGACTATGCAAGCTGAATTTTTAGTATCTTGGAGAAGGGGGAAAGAGGGAATTTCTGTTATAAGACAAAGCAGTGACAACTGAAGGCTTGTACTGATGATCTAAGTTCTGTGCATCACCTGAAAACAACTTCTGTTATACATCTCACCAAGTTTTTGTCTCAAAGCTATTACACACACACACAAGTGAATCTGACACTTCCAATTCATCTTAGAAGCCTGCATCTGTACATCCTTGATTCTTATTCACTGACTCTAATAGAGAGGAAAATGATGATGAATAAAATTCACAATTTATGTGCCATTACAATGAAGAGGACTCTGTTAGTGCCCTCCACTTGAACCTCCTTTAAATCCAGATAGATGAGCTTAAGTGGCATGGTGAGACTCGATGAAACCTCTGAGTTTGTATAGCATCATTGAAATGATGGAAGTGTTTTCTAATTGCTCTGGAAATGAGAAAGCCATTTTCTTATACATTAAAAGTAGAATAGTTGCTGTCCTCAACTTCTGACATGAAAGTAATAGTGAGGAAAACTGTGACACTCAGCACAGTGCAGTAGTGCTGCTTGTCATCTGTAAGAAAGGATAGAAATCCAGGAAGGAAGTTAAAATCCAAACTGAGTTCAACAGGCTTTAGATAATTGCCTTCAAAGGAGCATGATCCAGGCTTGTTTGCAAAAATTTGATTCTTTTCAACTTCTGCAAAGGTACAGTAAAACATAATGTTGGAAAATGTGTAATGTGACTAGATGCCATTTGAAAGAATCAGCACCTAACCTAACACTATCCTGACAAGCAAAACATTATGTATTATTTAGATGATATTTTATTTTGTTAAAAGGTAAAACCAGAGGAGATATTCAGACCAAAACTCAGTATATCTTGCCATGCATCCAGCTGATCTGTTCTGGAAAATCTATGACTATGCCTATTATTAATATTCTAGGTAAGTCTTGGTGCTTAATTTTGCTCTGTTACCCCATGGTTTCTGATCATAACTGTAGCATTATTTCAGTATTTTGCTTGTGCAATTTAGTATAAATATTCAAACATTGTCACTAGGATTTTTTAAAGACTGATGGATCTGTTAATCACTAGGAGCTTACACCTTGGATAGATGAACAGGCTGAAACTAGTGGGCAGAATTATTTTTTTCCCAAGTTATGGAATTTCTACAAATAGGCAGGCATCTGTGTGCTGAGAATGTGGAAAAATGACTGGAAGTCATGGAGAATTCTGGCCCTGTCATTGCTGAAATCTAAATCAATATTATTTTCTTTCACATCAGATAAAAAATAGCTGCTGCAGTATTTCTTATCTGGATTGCTCAACTTCTGCAAGAGGAGAGACTAGCAATTCTGTGATGTGATTTTTGTGTTAAAAAAAAGGCAGGTTCTGTCAACAGGTTAAAATCTGATTTATAATACTGATTTATAATTCAACTAAATTGTAAAGGCTGTTTCATCTGAAACAGTGAAGCAGGTGAAAGATTGCACATAAATTGTTAAGGATATATATATGAACTTTAAATACCCCACACTGGATAAAAATGGGAATATTAATCTGTAAATGTCTCTATTATCAGAGAATGGAAAGTCTATGGAGGTCAAACATTTTCACACGTATCATTTTAGACTGGAAGCATTCAACGTGACATGAGGCTCAGATGTGATTTTTGTGTAGACCTTTACTAATTTGCAAATCTGCTACTAGGAAGTTTCTCTGAAATGTCTTCCCATGCTCTGTAAAGATCCCAGTTACACCACGCCTACCTCTGGTTATGCACAGCACTCCACCTGGAAGTAAATGGATTCTTGGGAACCCAAGTCTGCAATCTTATGAAAGTCAGAGAAACTCAGCTGTCATTCTGACACCCTCTCAAATGCTATCCAGACTTAATGACTTTGCCAGATATTTTGCTATAGGGTATACAAAACCTCATATTCTTTTAGCATATAAAATCCAGGCAGTTGAATACATGCCTATAAAAGGGCTGCTGCCAGCTCAGACTTTCCTGACAATGGGATGACATATCACAGGTAGATAGGTAATAATGAAATTCACCTCACAAAAGGAGAATGAGCATCATTGAGTACAGATCTACTTAATGTTTTGACTGTGTGCAAAGCCAAAGAAGTGTGAGTAAAAGACAAAAGGGGTTGGCAGTTTGAATATGTGATCAAAATTCTTTCTTTCTGACGAGAAGCCAAAGAGAATATGGCAGCTTCTGTATGGAGCTATGGGAGGAACTGACTGAAGTGAAAATTTGAGATCAGCTATGGAACTACATACTGACCACAGAAAGGTGTATACAAGGAGCATCGAGAGCATTTAAGGACAACATATACAAAGGCAAAACTCGAGTTCCAACTAGCAACAAACTAGTAAGATATTGTCAGGAGGGAAACTATGAAGAAGGTTGATTTGTTACCTAAGAAGGTGGAAAATTTTGTGGTAGGAAAGTTTTTTTAAAAGATGAACTGGGGGTGTTTACTTCAGTTTTCACAAAAGAAAGAGATGATGATTACTAAGGCTGGTACTAATGACAGAGTGACATGTCAGCCAAGAATAGGGGATGAGCAGTAGTGAGAGTACTTAGACAAATATTTTCAGAAAATTTGGACTTGCTGAGCTTCATCCTACAATATTTTTAGAAGTTTGAAGCAATTTTAGAAATACTCACCATTGTTGAGAGATTTTGTAGGAAATCAGAGACACCAAAAGACCTCATCCTAAGTCCTACATTGGATATAATGGATATAATGTTCCATTGAAAGGGGAAATTGTACTTTTTATGAGAAATGTTAAGTTTATAGGGAAAGACCTTACAGTGATTATTAGAAACTGTTCCTGGATTTAATAATATAAGAGTGTGATTTGGCATGGCTACAGGGCAGCAAATGAATGCAGAAAGTACTCAGAGGTGTATGTTAAATGTCACCAGCCACATGTAGCCATGTGCTATCCCTGTTGGGTATGCGTCTCTCTCACAGTCAGTCCAAACACAAACCCAACATGAAAACTTGAAAAAACTTTAGCATATGAAACAAAATTAGAGATTATTTTATACATTGAAAAAATTTCATTTCAGCCAGTTTTGATTTTCAACCTTTTAGAAAATAAATAAGTGGCAATAAAATAACAAGCAAAGGTCTTTTTTGAAAGCACAAAAGTGAAAGGTTACTTCCCTTGAACTCAAGTCAAGACTATTCCTGGAACATTTAATGTTGAAAATAGCTCACTGAAAATAATTTTAAAATCTCATAAGTTTACTATGCTCACCGAAAAAGATAAATGTAGCATTTGGCTGATGTACACGGGAACAATGACAGTGTTGAGAAATCAAGCCTTAAAAAAATTCTAGGGGATGGAAGAGCCTCAGAATAGACCAAATATCTCAGAATAGACCAAACAAGACCAGCTGCTCTCTAAAAAAACACGATTATCTGTATATTGAAGAAAAAAATCCACTCATTTAGTCGTTATTGACTACACCTTTGGGAAAAAAAAATTTGCATTTTTGATTGTGATAATGCCATGGCATGGTTCTTGAATGAAGCAGATTGAACTATGCTACATATAAATATGCATCTATTTTGAAAACAAAGTCTTTATTCATTTTCTATATTAATATCATAGAGGGCTAATCTTCCTGCATTTATGCCAGAAAATTGTCACTGTCACCATACCATAAGCTTCAGGAAACTGTGAAATGTTAATCAATGGAAAAGTTATGAATTTGCAGTAGGAAACTTTAAGAAAGTGGGAAAGGATAAGAACATTAGCTTTAAATAGAAAGATGAAATAATGTTTTTCTCTATATCCATATTTGTATGATCATACACAGTTATAGAGACAATTCTCTACAGTGTGAAATGCAAAATATTTTTAATAAAATTAATATCACAAAATGGCCATTTATGTCAATTTCTTCAGAATTTCTAAATCACAAAACCTCACCATTATGCATTTCTTTTCCGCAGTTAAAGAAGGCTGTTCTCTTTAGAATAACTACAGTAGGTGCTAAAAGAAAAGAATACAACAAATGGCAAAGAGCAGGGGAACATCAACTCTGACACCTAGCATTTTCCCATACTGTTACAGCATTGACATCAAGAAAAAGTGTACTTCAGCCTTCGATGCTTAACTACATATTCTAATTCTTTTAATTATCAGGAATTATAGGATATACAAGGTTACTCAGCAGAAAAAAATTGAGTAATTTATCTTCAAGTTGTCAAGAGAAGAGCTTTGCAACTGAGTGTCTGAATAGAGTTGAGAAGAGCGATTTTTTTTTTGTAATAAATGTAATAGATTCTTAAAAATAATAAACACAATTTTTATTAGTTTTATTTTTTTTCTGTGAGAAAAAAATATAAATAAAAAGAAAGAAACAAGAAGGAAAGAAAAAAAAAGCATATTTTACTGTGAGGTAACATATACTTTTCTGCCTTATGAATAAATCATGGACCTTGTTTACCTTCTCATGGTAATGTTGGATCCTTCAGATCTCCACACTTGCTGAATTTTTTTTTCTTTTTCAAAGAAATAAAAAAAAGGAAAATGAATGTAGGTAGAAATTAATAGATCCTTGTTCCGTTCATCACATAAGGTGAATGACCAGATGGTGACAGAGCAAAAAATCGGTAACTTCAAAGACTATTGGCTAGAAGGAGAGTATCTAAACAAAAAGCCAGAAGCTCAAATTTGGAAATATGGTATTCATATGGCAGGGTTTTTAATCACCCTGCCCTGTGTCATATTAAGGACACAGACCCACAAAGAATACTTGACAAAACTTGCAGATAGCTCAGAGATTGACCAGGTTCCACTTATTGAGAGAATACACACAGTTTGTATACCTTTAGTAGCAGTCAAAATCAAGCCTGTTTCCAGCAGTACTTTTCCACCTGTAATCTGAAAGATTACAGAACATTCTTAAGGAATTATAGGCAACTACAAAGAGTGTCCATATAGGCTCCTCTTCTGGAGTGCCTAAAATATAATAACATTTCTAAATCACTATCTTAAAAGGACCTAGATGTCCAAACTGGTATTTAAATATCAGACTTAGGTACCAAAAATTACCTACCAAATTTCCAAACTTCACCTATTTTATCTGTTTAAAATCCACAAACACCTGCTGAGCAGACAGGCAGGATGCCCAGTGGAATAGCTAGGAAGGCTGCTGAATTCATGGAAATATGCAGGTTGGATTTCTGTCCTGTGTAGTCCAAGATGAAAGTTTGTTTGCTGAAGCAAATGCAGAGGCATAATATAACAGGACATTGACGCAGCTGGTGATACGTGACATGCTTTAAAGAAATGTAGCTGTTACAAAAGATGAACACAGGTAGCAGAGGAGGGTTAATTGGAGTTATGATTAGAAATACCCTAGCGGCCAAGGCCTGCCCAGGGATAATTGGTGCTGATGCCCAGCTGCCCGGGGGTGTCTGGGAAAGCTGGTGTTTGGTCAGAAGCTCCCAGGTGCATGATAAGAGTAACGGATAATGCGTATCTGTAGGCCCCTTTATTTACGGAACTGAGCAGGGACAGGAATGAACTGGATGTCTTGACATCTTGGGCTGACTGAAAAACACCGTTGGGCTCTCATTTGACCACTAATGGACCTGAGGAAGATGAAGGTGAAGAAGGCTATTGCTGGGCAGGGGGCGTGCGACTTCCTGGGTGGGCTGTGCGCGTGAGCAGTAGGGTGAGAAGTTACATAACACGATTGAGAAATATGGGTGGGGCTTTGGCTCCACTCCCCAGCCTCCTCTGATGCCCTGGCCAGACGTCACAGGACGCGGGCCCCTTGAATAAACCCCGAGGAAGACAAGATTTGGTTTCGTGGGGTGCCTGCCTGGATGGGAGACGGTCGGCTCTGCCATTTCGCAATCTTCGGTACCGCTGTGTTTCTTGTAGGATGTTTAGGGTAAATTAGCTACCCTTTGCCTGGGTTTGGGCTCTGCTCTTGGGATACTGAGTAGCTTCCAGGATTGTGCCTTGCTTTCGGTTTCCATACTTTACAGCGCTCTGGCACAGCCTCATTCATTTTCAAAACACGTCCAAAAGAAAAGATTTAAGATTATGACACCGTCAGTTTTGACTTTCTGGGAGCACTTGCTCAGCTGATTGTGAGACTCCGGACCTCCATCAATTTGCACCCCCCAGGTAGTACAAGCAGAGCAGGCGCAAAATGCCGGGCTTGCAATTCTATTTGAGAAGCCACATACCAAAAAGCTGAGAGTTGCAGTGTATGTTTTATCTTTTTAACTCTTTCTACTCGTATTCCATTTCTTACTATGCTTTCACTTGACTAATAGCTTTAATTTTTTTAAAAAAGTGCCATTACTTTGTATCTTTTCACTAGCATGACTTTACCTAAATAAAAAGCCCTGTTTCTAAAGAATCTAGTTTAGTGCTTTTAAGAGACATCTACAATAGTTTTGATGTCATATTACCTACAAGCAACAGATACTTGGAACACTTAACTTCTACACAAACCACATAAAAGCAGAATGATATAAATAAAATGTTAAACATACCAAGAGAAAACAAACAGCCACCAAAAAGTTTTCTTTCTGGAAAAGCTGAAAAAAAAGATGAGATGCCACGAAGTTTGTCAAAGATTGCTGTCAGTGTTCTCTAATCTCTAAGGAATAATTTTTCTGATAAGTTCAAGAAATGTTAGTGGTATGAAATATAAGATTGCAAATGGCCACCTTCACATGGAAATGTGTATTTTAAATGGTAGGCTTACACAAAGGGACATAACTGGCCTTTGTATATACATTATTCACTATGATGAGTCCTAGAAGACAGCAACATCATGGGGACTTCTTTTGTCCATCCATGAGATATTACTACTTCATAATAATAGTAATAATACTAATAGTAATACTACTACTACTACTGCTAAGAAGCAGAAGAAACTTTATCAAATTAATTGAAATGAAGCTGTAAGTTGTAATTTTGCATTCATGGAAAACATTTTGAAAAATTCAAATTCAGTCACTGGGAAACATTGCTAAATATCTTTGACTAACTAAGTGGAAGTGTTTCCAACACTGGATTAACACTGCGCTGCACACAATTCCTTCCTGTCATACAACAGAGAATATATGGATTGATGGGATTAAATTAAAATCTAAACTTCTAGACATCTGTCCTTTTCAGACTCCCTGTGAGACTGAGCTACAGAGGTCAAACAGAAGCCTTTTAATTGTGCTGAAAGAAAGTCAAATACAATTTTCTGTACACTGAAGAGATTGTCTCAGTGTAGGCACCAAAAAAACCCAGCAACTGGAAGAAAACGTAACCTCTTTGAAAGTGTTAACATAGTATACATCTTTAACCTTACCAACATGAAAAAGGTCATGAGAAAGGTTTTTGATACCTTTGTGCTGCCAAAGACTCATGACCAAACCAGATGACTGCTCCTGCAGAAATCAATTAGAATTCTGTGAGCTTATAAAGAATATTCAAACGAAAACATCCCTATTTTTTACCGGAAACAGCACCTTTGCGTGTTTCCTGTGGCCAGGATCCAAGACACTGTAAAGCCATGCTCTGGGCCAGCATTGTTAGATGGAAGATCTGTTAATCCATCTAGCCCCATTCTACATCTTGGAAATCAGCACAGCCACCTTATTCAATGTTCATTATCTGCAGAAAGAATAAGATGAATGTGTGCCTCCTATAAGCCAACAGGAGCTGGTGTGGGTATGCTACAGTGTTCCTTAAATAATAATAGAATAACAGAATACAGTGCTACAAATATACATTTGTTATGTTTACCATTTTCCAACACTTGAAATGTTTAAAAACCCAAAATGTACCACATTATACGTGTATCAAAAACAAGGGTAAATTCAGTGAAATTATATGGGAAACTACTGTGGGACTGTGGATCTCTTGCCTGAGAAAGAAGAAATTAACCTTGGACAGATTACTGTGTATCCATAAAGACTTGGAAAGTCCCAGAGCAGAAGAGGAGAGCACCTGG
Source organism: Indicator maculatus (assembly GCA_013399975.1). Taxonomy (NCBI): domain Eukaryota; kingdom Metazoa; phylum Chordata; class Aves; order Piciformes; family Indicatoridae; genus Indicator; species Indicator maculatus. The sequence continues at coordinate 14,679 of VXBD01002087.1, read as the reverse complement.
GAAACTGTGAGATAAAAAGTTTGAATCTTACCTTTGTGTAATTTGACATAAATAGCTATGACCACAGCAATGTGGCAATAATAAGAATATTAAAAACAACTTGTCAACCAATTACAAGTAGCCACAATAGCATAGAAAACGTATAAATATGTGTTGATAAAAGCAGTAAGTGTATACGTGTCACTCTGTCCGACACAACAGCAACAGAATTATACTAGTACAAAAGTGGCATAGGAGAGGAATTAAGCACATTGTAAAGAATAAACAGTAAACTCTGTAATGTAATGTGCCACATGATTCTTAGGTGTACCAATTCCCCAAGGCAGAGTAGCACACAAAGTTGGCTGATTGACTGTTCCAGCACCAGAGGTGCATGAGGATGGAATATTCATATCAACTCTGCAGATGCCAGGCTACTACAGCTTCCTCAGTACCCCAATGACTGTAATCCAATTATGAATCAGTCATGAATTATACAAAATTTACCTTAACATTAACCTTCACAAACTTCAACATTAAGAGCTTTTAATTTTACAACTGAACAAGAATCATGTAACCAACTATACCACAAACTATATATATGTGAATTTTTACTAAATTTGCCCCACAGAAGAATGCTGAGGGACATATTTCAAATTTGACATACTTACATATTTTTGTATATTTACAAAGCTCAGCTGCAACAAGATGACTTACTACTACTTATACAAATTGCTCATCATTTTCAAGCCTTTTCTATATGGCTCATAAAAAGAAGAGAAAAGCAAAGCCAGTGCATAACCTATTAAAGACAAAATTTTGAAAAGCTGGGGCCAGTGATATAGTACAGCAGTAGCAATCATGCAATAAAGTCAGGGACTTCATCATATAAACAAAGAGCAGAAAGGAGCAGGTAAAACTATCTTACTTCTGTTGCCCACATTAGAAGAGGAAGGTGAATATCACCCAAAGATGCTGGCAGTGTAATGAAAAGACATATCTTTAAGTATAGCATTACTGAACATTGACAAAACAGCTGGAATGAGCCTCTGTTCCAGATAACATTTAGAGTCTAGTGTAGCAATGATTTGCTGGAGAAGGAATAAAGAATTGCTAAGGTCAGCTAACTGATTTTCAAGGATATGCAAACATAACAAGTCTTGCTCTGCTACTGCCAAGTGCAGTCTATCAGGTACCTAGAGTATATGAAGACTGAGAGCTTTAAAAACTTTTCTCAGATTAGCTGTTAAATAATGATGCTGCTATGAAAAGAAGCTACTCTGAATTGCTTTATTTCAAAAATGTTTAGACACAAGGAAAATACTTCTGCTCTGGTTAATGGTGTGTGAAAACATGATTAGATGTATTTACATGTGCAATTATATTACAACTTCTCTTGCACAGGAACTGGTTTGTTTTTTCAACGAGCCATTACAACGTCATGTTTGTACACATTCAGATCCATTCTCCAAGTAGTCTATGACGCATATTATCAACCTGAAAATCTATCTATGCATTACTCTAGCGATCAAGATGTGTAACAAACTACTTCAGTATGACATACCATACATCATTGCACACTGATTACTGTCATGTTCAGATAAAAGACCACAATGATCCCCTGTCTCAGAGCTCAGCACTCTTGCTGGAGCTGTTCGGAAAAACTAGCTTCTGCCTCCACTTTTCTATGCCTCAGTAAGGGCTTCCTCTGACACAGCTCAGAAGTTAAAAAAATCAAATGATTTAATTGTGATAATGTGACAGTTAAAATGGATTTTGGATTGACAGTGATAAATGCACTGACTGCAAGATGATATCAGGATGAATAAATCCTGGGTAACATCCAGCAAAATTGGAAATTCACACCATTGCTGTGGCTCATATATGTTAGTGGAGATAGTCACTGGATTAATAACCCCTGAGTAGTACCTGGCGCAGTTGGAGATGCAAACCTTCACAGTAGCTTTAATAGTAATGCAGCAGAAGTTCAGCTATATATTGAAGGTGCAATTCTCACCAAGGTGTCCATGTCTTTGGTGGAGGAAAGGAGGCACAGCCCATTGACCATCCTTGTCTCTGTCTTTGCCCTGGTTTCAGCTGCTTCAGCAGCTGATGGTAGTGCTTGTCCTCATCCATGCTGCACCCTGCCTCGCTGACCCTGGTGCCAGTGACAACAGCAAAAGTGCTCCCTGATGCCAGGGGTAGCACAACCCAAGATGTCTGTCTCATGGGTTTTCTTACCCTAGCCCACATTGTCCCTGCCTTCTAGGTGATATTTAACATGATTTGAGAGGAATGTTGAGTAACATAGTCATATATGTTTGGCATGTACTTGATTTTCCTCATTAGCATATTGAGAGGTGTCAGCTTTAATACTAATATTAGTTAATTAAGCAAAGATTTTCATGTGGGCACCCTCACCTTCAAAAGCTTCTTTGATGTTGGGTATTCATATTATTTGAGCCCTGTTTCATTAGTTTTATCCAAAACTGTCGCCCTCCTCCAGCTCATTGACTGGCCAGCTTCACAGATCTTCATTTAACACAAACACCTGCTGACTGTAAATTACCTTGGGCTTGAAGTGTGGTAAATCAACTTCCCTTCCTGTCCCACAGACAGCTAGGTGGTTTCACAACAGGTATAGATGGTGATTTTAAGGTATTTTGAAAATGGATTCTCCTCTTTGATTTCCCGCACACGCTGCCCAAACTAATTAAAAGAAAAACAAACGAACTACTTAACAGCCTCCAGGAGAGATCTAGAGTGCTAGATGAATATTGTACATCTGCCAGATTTTCCATATGTAAATTAATTCAGCCTGTCATCACTGCACTGTTACCATGTTAACTCCTTCCTCAAGACTTTTAGTAATATTGTGTAACCATTCTACTGGAAAACCTACAAGCCAACACACAAGAAGGGTAAACACTTTGCTGCCACAGTTTTCACTGCTGAGAATCATAGCAATCCATCTATGTTTCCAGTTTTTTTTTTTTTGTTGTTGTTGTCTTCTGCTGCTGTGAAAAGTTAACATGCTCATCCTGTTTCATACTTATCTGCAAACATAAACGTATTTGAAATCCAGAATCTCCCTCTTCAGAATTGTCAGTTGCTGGGAGGACATGGGACAGTAAATGGACAAGACATCCAACAATTTACAAGAGCAAGATATGTTTATTCTGTCTACATCACTAGCTCTGTCTGATCAGGTTTCATCAGTGGAAACTGTATTAGTTTGGAGTTAAATTAACCTCTGCTGATAGACAATGAGGGAAGGTGGGGGGCTTTGGAGCACCCTGCAACAGAAACGCCATGCTTGCTTGTTTCTCTGCTGAGAGGTTTCCCACCACAATCTCCGTGGTCAGACATCCTCTTATGTGTAAAAGGGGTATGCATCAGCAGCTAGGTACTTCAAGGAGAACACATACACAAGTCAGAAGACATGTTAAAACACAAACATAAAAGAACCCAAACTTTTATTATGGACTTCTTATTTTATTTTAGAAAGATTGTGTTCATTTTATTAAGAATATTCCTCTGTTAAATTGATTCAGCCTAGTGTAGTTGCTGTGAATGGAACTGAGCCATTTTAGAGCTTCAGGCATGGTCAAATGATTTTACAACTTCTATCATTTTATTTATCACAGGGAAATGCTACTGTGTAAACTGTCAGCACAGGTGCCCCTTTGGTGTCATTCTCATACACGTGAGTTGAATACTTTATGGTCAACCCTATGCAACTATGGCAAACTTGATAAAGCAGTAAGGTCAAGGTCATTTGAAAACGGAAGCAGCATTTATGGGAAGTTTTACATTTCATTAAAGAAGAAAAAAAGAGCTAAATAGGAATGACTAGAAACACTAGTTGTGAAACTATTCTGTATAATTCTGTAATAGAGAAATGTGAATTAGCTAGTGCTCAAGGCAATGAACCATTGGAGTTTTAATGTAGAAAGTTCTGCCTAGTGCCATTAATAAGCCCTGACAAATATTTTTCTCACATGCTGCGTATGTCCATGCAATGACACCCAGCAGAACATAGGTACTCATGTAATGGGTTAAAAAGCTTTTTTTCCCTACAACACAGAACTGATGGAAAAGTTAACACACAAAAACAATAATTCTGGACTGAGATAAAATAGTTAAAAAGCTTTACTGAGATAATACAGTGTACGATTAACTTAGCCTATTTGCAGACAAAGCACAGGAAAATGCAGAAAGCAGCAGCATAAAGCAGAAGCCATCAAGCTAACCAACTCCCACCCATCCCACTGCCATCCCGTCATTAAAAAACACCCAAACCTGGAACTTGAAAACAGCAACTGGAACAAGAAGCCTCCCACATTACAATCCAAACTTTAAGCACCATAACACTTTGCTCCAGCCAGCGCTTTCATTTTGAAGCTGTCATGATGGCAGGATGGTTTTGAATAACAGCAGCCAATTTCAACTCAATCCATGACAATTAACTGCAAATTCTTCCAAAATCTGCCTTTACTACATGAGGAGAATTTTCATAACTCTGACATGTTCAGGAAGTGAATAATATATGGTGACAGGACCCTGAAGTTCAGATTTGGGATTAGCCTGTTTTGCATGTGCTATGAGAGATACAGTAAGAACAAGATTCAGCAAAGTGCTGAATGTATGGGAGTGGCAAAGCAATGAGGCACAACCCTCATACATCCCTTCTATTAGTAATGACATATTAACAGTATTTCTTGTCACATAATAATTATCTGGGTTGGGGGAAACAACTGCAATGTAGAATAATTGTTTGAAAATCTTCCTGCAAGTATGAGGTCAAATTTTTAACAGATGCTGACATGTATATTTCTCCTTAAAGTATTCTCAGCACTAAGAAGGGAAAATAAGGTTTGTATATTTTAAACAAAAGAGCACCATAACAGTATTCTACATTTGAACCTACATTTTGTTTATTTATTTTGTCTAGTATTTGGCTTCTCTTATGAAGTTTAGTTCTTTAGAATCATAGAATCATAAAATCATAGAATCACTTTAAATCACTTCCATATTGTAATATGAATTTTAACCAAGATCTCATTTAATTAATTTCAGTGTTCAGAAGGTTTGTTTCTCTTTGAACTTTTGATGCAATTTCAAATAAATTGATATCCAATCCAAATTACATATCTGTTCAAAGCCAGCATAGTCATACAGAAATTACACAGGAACTAGTTGCATTTACATGCTATACTACTGGATTTGTGCTATAGTTATTGTGATCCTTCACTATATAGACTACTATTTGTTCTTGAAAAAAAACTTACAGTTTAATGCAAAAGGTAGACTTATAAACAATGAGTCATAATTTTGACAAATGTCAGAGAATAGACTTTAAACCAGAGAAAAACACCCATAAAATAGAAATCATGATCATTCACCTCCATTTTACAAGAGCATTTCTCCTAAAGGATAAAGTCTTGCCTCTTTTATATCATTAATATGTTTGTTTTAACAGCTCATAATATCAAGATTTTTATCCTGAAGGCTTGTCTTCATGGTCTGATTATAATAAAAAAATTAAACTTTCAAGCTCTTAAGTGCAAATCTAGAAAGAAGCTATCAAGTTAATTTTCTTTTCAAAACTCAGATATGACTACAGTTTACTGTATTTTCAGTTTTCAGATTAAATGCCTAGAACTTCAGTTCCCTGGCCATTACATGTGTATTCCTTTTTACATTGAAGTTAAAGGCAAAATTCCAGTTCAGCAAAGTACTAGAAAATCTCATATGAAGCTAGAGACTGTACTAGTAAAAATACAGAAATATCTTCATGCTTTTGTTTAATATACTGTCATAATAACAATCATGTAAGTTAGATAAGCTATCCTGGAATCTCTTTATTAAAAAATTTCTCCTAACTGAAGTTAATAAAGCTGGAGCTTCATTTCTGAACATCCCATTTTCCCTTCTGTAATTTTAAGCATTTCTTCCATCTGTTAATACCGCACATGAACATGAAAATATTGAAAGTAATATACTCATAGAAAACCAGTTTATTTTTATTTTCATTATCATAAATGAAAAACTGGGAAAAGTATTTTAAGCTGGAACATAGTAGTAAAAAATGTGTCCTGGTTATTAAAAGAACACCACCAGAGTTAGAAAATGATAAATAGTGATTATGCTTTATCTTTTTTTCTCTAGACACTAATTAGCTCATATTTTATTTTGTCGTTAAGAGTCTCATTGCTGCTGTTCCTTGCTTATTCATTTCTTGAAAGCTTGACTTTTAGTTTTATTCCTGTATTTTTAAAATGCATTGAATGTGAATAAGAACAATAACAAGGAGAAGACTTTTGATCACAGAAATAAATAAAATCTGTCCTAGACCAGATTATATGTAGTTCTGTGCTTACAGCAAGAACTATTTTGACAGGATTCTGGTTAGAGTGAAATTAATCCAAATAATCACAGTTACTTCAGTGGCAACAAGTCTTTGCCTGAAGTGGCATCAGTATGTTTCAAGTTATGAAAGACTGCTAACAATTCTTTAAGGAATAAAAATGTCCTTTGATGAAATTACAGATGTTACCTCTAGTAATGTTACAGAAAAGTGTAGTTCCTAATAACTATTTNATTGACTTTGTTTTTCACTAGAAGTTTCTATCCCTCATTTGCACCCCTCATCTCTGCCATTTTGTATATGTTCTGTATCATTGCTTTCTAAGTTCCTATACTGGAAAAAAAAAACCTTCAAGATCTTCTACATCTGAATTTGCACGTATTTACAGGTTATTATTTTCAGCATTAGGCTTTGGAAATATGTTACTGGTAAATTTGTTCCAGATCATTGGTAATACCTTGATTTTCCACAGTGCATTTATAATTAATTCAAAATAAATTTGTATGGCAGTCTGCTGCTCACATCCCTGTGAACTTATCATTATTTTTTATGAACTAGCATGAATTTATATGAATTAGTAATACACACCACTGGACAACACTTTTAAAAGCAGACAACACAGTAGTTTAATAGCCAACTTTTTGATGTATGGGAGTAACTAGCAGTTAAGAGTTCACTACTTCTAAGAAAAATGGGAAGAATTTAATACACTTCTTCCCTATGAGTAAGAAGTGAAGTATGGGGCAGAATACTCCATAAAATATATTGCTCACTGCTGAGCTATGGTTAAGAGTGAGAGTTCTTGCAAAATGTTTAATCACAACACAAAACTGGATCACCAAATACCTTTCATATTCAGCGCTGGGTGTTCACATTTTAGTTCACTCATTTGCAAACTAATCCTTGGCTCTATCACCTTTGCTGCCAACATGAGTTCGTTGCGATTATATTTGAGCTAATTACTTCCTTCTTCAGTGAAACTGATTGTGTACCACTTGACAGTTTGATGAGAGATCCAGTTACTTCTCAGGTACAAATACAATGCCATTGGGCTGCATAAGCCCCAATGGGCATGTCAGATGTAGTTTTGCAGTTTGCTGTATCAAGCATTGCAAGTTTTAAAGAATTGTATGTATACATACATGAAAGCCAGCCTGCAGCATATTCCTGTTTCTGATTAGTCACTCCATTCAGACACTTCTGTTGCTGCCGCTGCATCATAAAGAAATGGGTTGACAGCTGCATTCATCTTTCAAAATCACAAGTTAGACATTGTGTTTCTTGTATTTTTGTTGTGTGTTTATTGTCACTGTATTTTTTCCTGCCCAATACTTTACTGTCCATGATTTGGCCCCAAAAATGTTGGGATATAAGAATAGTAAAACTTAATGTAACAAAGATTCTAAGATTTTTGAATTGAGAAAAAGAAAATAAAAGTGGTAACAGCACTGGAAACAAATCAGCAATTGCAGTAGAGCACCCATTTGTTGATAATACCAAACATCTCCAGTAAGCCACTGGAATGACTTGTTGGAACACATAAACCTGTCAGAAGCAGGTTATTTAAAATGGCATCTGAAATTCTTAGCTCAGAAAAACTTGTTGGATTCCCCCCATTACACAATTTGTATCTCTTTCTTCTAAAGAAATTGACACTTGTGCTGACAGAGCAGAGCTCCCAGACCAGGTCTTGCACTGGGGAGGCAGATCAGCCATAGAGGCCTGACAGTGTCTAAATCTACAAGTTCCAGCAGACCCACTGAAGAATATTCAACTAGCTGTGAAATGTGGGTCTGGATCTGAATTTCTCAAGATACCATTTTGCATCCATTGTCATTATGAAACATATTCCATCATCACACATTCTTTTTCCAAGTCTAAGTCTTTCAATCTTCTCATTTTTTCAATGGCTGTGAGCTTATTTTGACTAAATTTTGAGCAGCCCAACTACACTAACTTCTAAGAAACAACTTTATTTACAGTGTTGGAGCTTTGTTAAATCAGTGATTCTAACATGGTCACTGCCAATGTTAGACTCGTTTTGCAAAACATAGATTTTATTTTCACCCATTCACTGTCACTATGGCAACAGCCAATGACTTGCTATAACAGCATGGGCAGAGGTGGGAGTTGTGATAAAAATGAAGCCATAAAAATACTCTTCTTGGCAAGAAATTAAATCTGAAGTACAGTCGTATTATTATTTTCTGTCCACACATCTATCTTTCTGTGCTATCTTTCCACCAGATTGTTAAAAAATCCTCATTGCCATTTCTGAACTGTGTCATGCACGAAAAGTTTTTTGCTTGGCACTTTTTAAGTTTGGAGAGCACTGATGCAGAGTTCTCAGGCTAATAAATGCAGAATTTAGCATTTACCTTGGCTCTTTAAGGCAATATTATTTGTTACTCCTTGAAATTGCAGGAAAGCCCTGAGGGGATCTTTTGTGATATATACAGTATAAATATGAATATTGATTTAGTCAGTCAGCCAAGCATTATTTTATTTAATACATCTACCTTTCATTGTTCATCTTTGGTCACTGTACGTAAATAACACAAAAATAATTAGAACTATAAATAAAGATTCTATACAGGATAAATAGTTCTGACAGAAGATGTAGTACATAATGAATATGCATAGGAGTGCAACATATTAATAACATATCTAGTATCCTAGCTTCTGCAGTAGTGCTCTCAATTGTGCCATGAACCAGATGCCAATCACATTCCCTGGAGGCCAGCTATTAATTCCATGGTTAAGCTGCAATATAAGCAACATTACTTTAAACAAGGACTGTTTCTCCTCTACTCTAACTATCACAGAGTGCTGAAATTGTAATGAAAAGAGATATGGAGCTCAGCCAGTCATTTGCAATCCACTCAATTGGATATAACTGCACAGAGACAGGTGTTTTCTTTTTATGTTTTTTTGCCAAATTAAAGTTAAATACAGTTGGTTTCTTAAAATTCCTCCTTTCACTCCTGTAAGTATATATACCTATGGTGACTTTCTTGTCTGTAGATCCATAGACTGGATGGGACACATGTTGCATGCTCCTTACCCAGCATAAGATTAACATGTGTTCTTAACCTTATGAGCAATCCCACTCTCACTGAATTAAACATTACATTTTAGCTTATTTTTGAAAGTCCTAGTGAAGTTTGAAATGAAATATAAATAGATATTTGGTACATAGAATATGAAGTCATTACATTTCCACAATTTCCTTGACAAATAATTGACAGTAAAAAAAAGCCTAGTTTAAAAATCTGACAAGGGATTATGTGAAGTTTGGTTATGTTCTGAATTATTACAGTAAATGTTGTTCAGTAAGAATAGAAGTTTACTGATATTTTGGCTCTCAAAATAGAATTCACATTTACCAATAAAGTACGAGCTGGGCTGATTCTGGCTGGCAGGTAGGCCCCAACCCTGTCATTCACTCACTTCTCCCCACAACAAGATGAGGAAGAGAATTGGAAGTGCACTAGTGAGTTAAAGACAGCTTAGTAAGTTAAAAAAAATTAAAAGAGGGGAAAAAAAGAAACAAACAAAAGAAACAAAACTAAAAGAAAAAAAAAGTTATTTAAAGGCACCCGCCACCTCCTATAAGTAGACTGATAATCATGGAATGGCTTAGGTTGGAAGAGACCTTGGAGATCATCTACTCCAACCTCTCAGCCATAGGCAGGGATGCCTATCAGCTAGACTCAGCTGAGCAAATCTTCATCCAACCTGACCTTAAACAACACCAGGAAGGAGGCATTCAGAACCTCCCTGGGCTGCCCGTTCCAGAGTTCCACCACCCTCATACTGAAAAACTTCTTCCTAAGAGCCAGTCTGAACCTACTCTCCCTCAGTTTAAAACCATGCTACCTTGTCCTATCACTCAGACAATTCTCAAGTCATGGCTACCTTAAATCCATGTCCCCTCCAGCTTTTATGATGTAATATACTACGGAATGTCCCTTTGGCCGGTTGGAGTCAACTGTCCCAGCTGTGTTCCCTTCCAGTCACTTTCTCATCCCAAATCTACTCACTGGTGAGGCAAAGGAAGAGACAGAGGAAGCTTTGACACTGTGCAAACCATGCTGAGCAGAAGAAAAAATGTTAGTGCTATCAACACTACTTCAGTAAAAAAAAAAGAAAAAAGCACCATAAGGGCTGCTATGAAGGAACTAATTCCACCCCAGCCAGATCCAGAAGATCCAGAATTCCAGAAAAATGTTTATCCATCAAAGCCCTGTTACATAATTTTGGAAGTAAAACTGAATCTGTCTACTGAAAACCAAAGTGTGAAGATGAGCCTGCACAAAGACCTAAACTGTTTCCACTGACTAATACTGTTAAAGTTTTCTTCTAGTCTTATTTTCTATTACTCGTACCCATTCCACATACTGTTTATTTCACAAGAAGTACTTCTTCTTCTAATCAAGGCAGAAGAATATTTTATACATGGGATCCAACCTGAGAGCCAAAACTTTGAGAAGTTATTTTTTGATCTGTGCCACAGTCTATCATGAACCAGTCTATGGATCCGTGAGTGGCCTCTGCTAAGTTAATAAAAGCTAATCAGCGTTTCCACATATTAACAGAACATGTAATATCTCCTCTAAATCATATATGAAGCACTTTAATAATACAATATTGGAAAGCTTTTTTCTTCTAGTTTCCCATTTATTCAACTCATGCAATGTTTTCAATGATGCTGATACATAACCTCTTGGAAATATTAAATTATTTTAGAGAAATGTAAATTAATGCCTGAGTATTTAGTAGCAATTCTGTTTGGTAAACCATTGTAGAATTATTAAATAACAGCTGTATGAATAACAGGGTTCATCAAGAAAAGAGTCATTTGCTAAATTATTTCAGAGTGAAGAAGACAATAACATTTCACTTTGTTCAGTTAAATTGGTTTGGTTTCTGATTTGACAGTTGTTCTCCACATCTTAACTCCAGTAAGATACTTAACTGTATCACAGCATGCAGGCTTTTAAACTGACAGTCTAAGAAAGAAAATGTAAATATCTTCTTATTTTCCATTCAATTATAAATGTACTGACACACAACTGCTGAGATGCAAGGATATTCCATGAAGCATGTAAAAAAGTTTTGCCGCAAAAATTAATCTTAATTCTTGTCAATTTATATAACAATTTCTATACTTTATACTTCATATAACTCTTCATAAACAAGAGAGTAATCCTAGAGACATTCCTGTTTGCAGGTCAAAGCTGACCAGCAAGTTACTATTCTCAAAATTTCCAGAGCATCTCAAGTGTCCTCAAAAGCACCACTATTCCATCTGAACACAACTTTTCTTAATTGTCTTTGCATTTGAAAACTGTGAGCTATATAATAATTATATATAATCATTATTAGCTTCATAACTGTACCAGAATGATTAAACACTGAACAATGTAGAAATATTATGTATGGATCTAATTTAAGTTTCCATTGATTAGATCCAGTCTGCCCAAAATCTAGTGATAAAGACTGCCTAAAGCATTTCCAGTCTTTTACAAACTCTCTTTACTCGTACATAGTTAGGGGGAATGTCTCACCATTTACAATTGCCCCTTGGAAGGACAAAAGAGGAGGAGAGGGGAAATGTCACCATAGAAATCTTGCAATGTTACCATCCTTCGAAATTCTGTCTGCTTTGGAAAAGCGGACTTTCAGACTCTGTCATCTCAGTTATTTAAAGTATATAGAGACTTCGGAAGGAATGAATATTCTTCTCCAAGGTCAGTGAAAGTTGAAGATGTTCAAAGATGCAGCCTAGCATTTTTATAGGACAAAGTTGAAAGGCACCTCAGGAAGAAGTCAGGGATCCCTCTTGGAAATGGGCTACCGTAAGCAGACTCCAAATAACACAATAAGCCTTGTTAGAGCTGACCACACTCTCTCTTCTGGCTAAGATTTCACACTCATAAGCTCTGCCAATTTGTAATGGGAGAGTCTAAAAATGTATCTTTCTTGCAGTTTTTCCCAGCCTCTCAGCCTTGCCAAAAACAGACAGTCTGTGTGAGGATCACAGGGTCATTCTGGTAGGAAGGAAACTCAAGACTATGTCAGCCTCTTCCCATCTTAACACTACATCTCTTTCACAGTCACTTCCGCTGCAGCTCAACCAGAACCACCATCTCCCCAAGAGAAGAGGCAGCAGACAATTTCTGAATCCAAACTCTTGGACAGCAACACTGTCCTTTCTCAGCTCCAGCTAGTTCAACACCTCTAAAGTATCAGGAAGACAGCTTCTCTAGCTGGTGAAAGGATCCTGATGGCACATCACCACAGCATCACTGCAGTGTCAAGAATCCCATACTGTTTAAAGCAGAGTTTCTAGCGTTCTTTGCGTACACCTTCACTGCCAAAGTCACTATCAGTTGTTGCTGTTTCTAAGACTCCTGTTACCAACAGTCCCACACAGAAAGTCATCTCATACATACAAATCATGCCTCAGGCAATGTCCAAAGATGGAGACTTCCTCTATCAATAACCAGATAATCAGCAAAACATCTAACAAAAGCCATTAGATTTTAGATTCATCCAAAAGGCAACTAAAAGCAGAACTCCAGCTCTAATAGAAGCATGCCACAAAACCCTGCAGAAAGTTCAGGAATTCCTAGAGGAGAGGCCACTCTCTGCAGGTATCCTCAGCCTGGCATCTACTTGTCTTGCACACAATGTTGAGACTTCAGTGAGGGCCAACGCTGCATTTGAGCTCCAGCACAGCCCACAGTTTAGAAAGGATGCCTGCAGTGGACTTTAAAGGCAAGCAGTCTTGTGTAGCTGTGACCAGTCCTTCACAAAATTAACGAGATATGGATTGAAGGCCACTTCCATGTTAACTACAATACTGTTTTTTTCCAGGAAGCCACTTCTGCACCTGGCCTGGTGTAAACCTTGCTGTGCAAGCAATGCTGGCCCTATTCCTCACAGGCCTATATGTATTCAGACTGTACAGCCAGTTCACATTGACTGGAAAAGGAGAAATAAAACACCCATTTTCAACAGGGGTTAAAAAGGGAGATACAGGGAACACCAGTCGGTCTCACCTTTTGGGACAAGGAAGATCATGGCGCAGATCCTCATGGAAACTCAGCTAAGGCACATGAAAAACGAAGAGGAGAGGGTTAAGAATTTTAACAAATTTATAATTAAGACATGGCAAATGGACATTAATAAGAGTATTAATAACTTTTTCTTAATAGGAAAAATTGCCAAAAGTGTATTAAATAGGTTTGATGTATTTACAACAGGAATGTACAGTATCTAGGCAAATACAACAATTTTAAAAATTTTCTGCAAACCAGTAGGAATAACAGGGAAAGAGAGAATCCCCAGGAGAAAAATGGCAGTCGACCACAGCAGGGAGACTCGATAAGAACTGTTAGGTCAAAGAGGCAATGAATAATGACTCACAGCTAATTCCACCCAAGTGGGGATTGCTGCTGCTGTGTATTAGCTGTTGAGGCTTTTGGGGCACTCTTGTGTGCCAGGCACAGCAGGAAGGCCACACAGTCTCGGGGCTGGTCTGGTTTCAGTGGACGGCAGGCAGTTAATGACGCTTCTCATGATGGGCTCTTGCATCTTCCTGGGTAAACTGAGGCATGGCAAAATTCTAGTTTCAAGGGGAAGCAAGGCTTGGCTCTGGCTCCTAAGCTCATGGCATCTCTAGCTTACAGTGGGTAGGCTTGAGGCTTTTATTCCTGGCTCTGTACTGGGCAATATTGAGGTGAGGCAACTCGAGGCAGCTTTAAGCAAGGCAAGTCCAAGGCAAAGCAGGTTCAAGCAAGGCAAGGCAAGGCGACTAGAAATCAGCCTGTACATATATCTTGCCTGAGATTCAATTGGGCCAACAGGGTAACTGAAGCCAGCACATAATTACCCAATGAAAAGGTGTTCTGCCAGGCTGTGGCCATAAAAGGCAGAAATATAGGCCTGGTCTGGAAGAAGCAGTGGCTGGTACATCTGCTCTTACCCCAGAAATAGACTTGCTTGCCCAGACATGCTGAGGCCTCTCTTTTGTCCCTTTTCCCATGTTACCCCAACTCCTGCAGAGGGAGGGGGAAGAAGGGGACCATGTCTAGACACATCAGGGCCTGTCTGGGTTTGTGCTAGGCCCATTTGGCCCTACCATGACAGTGAGCGGTGGCATCCAACATGGTTCATCAAGGACAAATCGTGCCTGACAGATCTGGTGGCCTTCTATGACAGGGTAACAGCACTGATGGACAAGGGTAGAGCAGATGGACTTACCTACCTGTGAGAGTCTACCTAGATTTGTGCACATCTAACACTTTCCCCCATGACGTCCT
>VXBD01002086.1:73541-86393 GCA_013399975.1 Indicator maculatus | reverse complement strand
GATCTCCAGAGGTCCCTTCCAACTCCTAACATCCTGGGATCTGTGACCCTGTGAGGAGTGTCTGGGATGGCAGGGGATGGCATAGCAAAGAGGCAGGGAATGAGCAGTGTCTTGGGCAAGGCAGAAATGGTAGCAGTGTGGTGGAGGCTTGAGGTGAGACAAAGCCCAGGGAGGGCCAGGGAGGATCAGCAGCTCTCATTCCTTGTTTCCTACAGCAGAGTCTTTAGGTTTGGGTTTGTTTTTTGTTTTTTTTTTTCACTGCTGAAGGATGTGGAGCTGCAGGCCTGGGGGAATCAGAGAGTCACAGAGGGGCTGGAAGGGGGCTCTGGAGCTCATCCAGTCCAGCCCCCTGCCAGAGCAGGGGCACCCAGGGCAGGGCACACAGGAACACAGGGGGGGTTGGAAAAGTCTCCAGAGAAGGAAGAAGTTCTCCCAGGGAACAAGTGACAGGATGAGAGGAAATGGCTTCAAGCTGCCCCTTGGCAGGGGAGGTTTAGGTTGGACATGAGAAGAAACTTCTTCCCTGAAAGGGATCTCCAGCCCTGACCCCAAGCTGCCCAGGGAGGGGATTGGATCCCCACCCCTGGAGGTGTTTCCAGGAGGCAGAGCTGTGGTACTGAGGGCCATGGCTCAGCCCCAGCCTGGGTTGGAGCTAGGGAATGGTTGCACTTGATGAGCTTGAAGAGTGGAGGCAGCCTAAAGAATTCCATCAGGCTATGAGGCTAAAGCAAAAGAAAGCTGAGCCTTGGTGAGGAAGAAGGAAAACCCTCAGGAGGAGTGGGGCAGGGACACCTCCTGCCTCTCCCAGCCTCTTTGAGAGGCTTTGAGCACTGCCTGGTGCACAGCTGGAGCACAGCTGGCTGTGTGCTGCTGAAGCTTGAGCTGCAGGGCACAGCCCCAGGGCCAGGGCAGCCAGAACCAGCCTGGGCCAGGAGCACAGCTTGCAGTTTGGAGAGACCAACCCCAGTGGAGCTCTAGGGGAGGGGAGAGGGAAGAGGAGAGAGAGGAGAGGGAGAGAGGAGAGGGAGAGAGGAGAGGGAGAGAGGAGAGGGAGAGAGGAGAGGGAGAGAGGAGAGGGAGAGAGGAGAGGGAGAGAGGAGAGGGAGAGAGGAGAGGGAGAGAGGAGAGGGAGAGAGGAGAGGGAGAGAGGAGAGGGAGAGAGGAGAGGGAGAGAGGAGAGGGAGAGAGGAGAGGGAGAGAGGAGAGGGAGAGAGGAGAGGGAGAGAGGAGAGGGAGAGAGGAGAGGGAGAGAGGAGAGGGAGAGGGAGAGGAGAGGAGAGGAGGATCCCATTGACAGGCAGCTGGAGGTGGTAAAGAGTTGAACAGGGGGAGGGGGGGGGAAGCTCCAAGCTCTTCCTGGGGATGACAAATCTGTCGTTCTCCTAATGAGCCTTCTGTGAGCTCCACAGAGGAGCTCACTTAATTAAAAGGCTCTCATTAGCCAAGTGTGAAGGAAACCACCACCTCAGCCAGCCCCTGCTGGGGCAGCCTGGGCTGTGCTGCCAGCCAAGGGAGGCCAGAAAGAGGGATGGGGGACAGAACCCCCCCCCCGAGGCAGGGAGCTTGTGTGGGGGGGAGGAGGGGCTGCAGGGAGCTGTGTGGCCTCCAGACACATCCTTCAGTCAGTTTTGGTTTATTCACTCAGCTCAATCTCTTCCCCAGGTGCCAGACTTCAGCCTGAGCTTGGGGCTCACAGCTGAAGGCTCTGCTGAGGCATTCTCTGTGCTGAGGCATTCTCTGTGCTGAGACATTCTCTGTGCTGCTGAGACAAATCTCTCTGCTGCTGAGACAATTTCTCTCTGCCGCTGAGAAATCCAAAAGGGCTGATGCTGGGTGAGTGCAAACCAGGCTGGCCCTGGGGGATGCAGGATGTGTGGAGCTCCTCCAGACTGTCCCAGGCTGTTTGCTTCTCAGTATCAGGGAATCAGAGAATGGGAGGGGGTGGAAGGGACCTCTGGAGATCATTCAGTCCAAGCCCCCTGCCAGGGCAGGGGCACTCAGGGCAGGGCAGACAGGAACACAGCCAGGGGGGGTTGGAAGCTCTCCACACAAGGAGACTCCACAACCTCTCTGGGCAGCCTGCTCCAGGGCTCTGCCACCCTCACACCAAACAACTTCCTCCTCCTGCTCAGATGGAACCTCCTGGGTGCCAGTTTGTGCCCATTGGCCTGTCCCTGGCCACCACTTTAGAACCTGGCATCTTCACCCTGACAGCCACCCCTCAGATACCTGCTCAGATCCCCTCTCAGCCTTCTCCTCTCCAGCCTAACCAGCCCCAGGGCTCTCTCAGCCTTTCCCACTCCCTTCATCATCCTCACAGCCTCCCTTGGACTCTCTCCAGCAGGTCTCTGTCCCTCTTGAAGTGGGGAGCCCAGAACTGGACACAGCATCCCAGGTGTGGGGGAGAAGAGGAGAAGAACCTCCCCAGACCTGCAGGCTGCACTGCAAGCAAAGAGCAGGAAAGGCTCCAAGAGGCAGCAGGAGAGGCTCCAAGAGGCAGCAGGAGAGGCCAGCAGGGACTGCTTGCAGGCAGGCAGCCAGCCCTGAGCCTTGTCTCCAGATGTGGTCCCTGGGAGGCTGTGGCAGAGGATGGATCTGAGGGCAAGGCCTTCATTTCTGCTCTGTAAGATGGAGCTGGATCACATTTTGCTGACTCCTCAGCTTGCTTTGGTCCCTGCCCTCTGCAGCAAGGCCTCTTGGGGCTGCTTTGCAAGCAGAGAGCTTGGGGCTGGGGCAGTTGCCATCTGGTTCCCACTGGAAGCTTCCTGGTTCTGCTCTTGCATCCAAAACAACCTCACAAAGCCAAGCCTCCAAATCCTGACTCAGTGCAAGGTGAAGCCAGCTCAGGAAGGAGGCATTGTCATTGGCACTGGCACTGGCATTGGCATTTGCACTGGCATTGGCACTGGCACTGGCACTGGCATTTGCACTGGCATTGGCACTGGCACTAGCACNCCCTTCATCATCCTCACAGCCTCCCTTGGACTCTCTCCAGCAGGTCTCTGTCCCTCTTGAAGTGGGGAGCCCAGAACTGGACACAGCATCCCAGGTGTGGGGGAGAAGAGGAGAAGAACCTCCCCAGACCTGCAGGCTGCACTGCAAGCAAAGAGCAGGAAAGGCTCCAAGAGGCAGCAGGAGAGGCTCCAAGAGGCAGCAGGAGAGGCCAGCAGGGACTGCTTGCAGGCAGGCAGCCAGCCCTGAGCCTTGTCTCCAGATGTGGTCCCTGGGAGGCTGTGGCAGAGGATGGATCTGAGGGCAAGGCCTTCATTTCTGCTCTGTAAGATGGAACTGGATCACATTTTGCTGACTCCTCAGCTTGCTTTGGTCCCTGCCCTCTGCAGCAAGGCCTCTTGGGGCTGCTTTGCAAGCAGAGAGCTTGGGGCTGGGGCAGTTGCCATCTGGTTCCCACTGGAAGCTTCCTGGTTCTGCTCTTGCATCCAAAACAACCTCACAAAGCCAAGCCTCCAAATCCTGACTCAGTGCAAGGTGAAGCCAGCTCAGGAAGGAGGCATTGTCATTGGCACTGGCACTGGCATTGGCATTTGCACTGGCATTGGCACTGGCACTGGCATTGGCATTGGCACTGGCATTGGAATTTGCACTGGCATTGGCATTGGCATTGGCATTGCCCTCCTCCAGCCTGCAGCTCTGCTGCTGCTCTTGTCACTTCAAAGCCACCACCCAGAAGAGAAGCTGCAACACCCTGGGGGTCAGTGTGTGAGGAGAGAAGAGCTGCAGTGCTGTCACCAAGGGAAGACTCAGTTCACAGGCTCCTGGGNTTGGCATTGGCACTGGCATTGGAATTTGCACTGGCATTGGCATTGGCATTGGCATTGCCCTCCTCCAGCCTGCAGCTCTGCTGCTGCTCTTGTCACTTCAAAGCCACCACCCAGAAGAGAAGCTGCAACACCCTGGGGGTCAGTGTGTGAGGAGAGAAGAGCTGCAGTGCTGTCACCAAGGGAAGACTCAGTTCACAGGCTCCTGGGATGGGTTGGGTTGGAAGGGACCCTAAAGACCACCCAGTGCCAGCCCCTGCCATGGGCTGCTCAGGGCCTCATCCAGCCTGGCCTTCAGCACCTCCAGGGAGGGCACAGCCACAGCCTTCCTGGGCAACCTGTGCCAGTGTCTCCCCACCCTCACTCCAAACAATTTCTTCCTCCTCTCCACTCTCCCTCTCCCCTCTCCCAGCTCCAAGCCATTGTCCCTCATCCTGGCACTCCCAGCCCTTGTCCCAAGTCCCTCCCCAGCTCTCCTGGAGCCCCTTCAGGTACTGGAAGGCTGCTCTGAGGTCTCCCTGCAGCCTTCTCTTCTCCAGGCTGCACAGCCCCAACTCTCCCAGCCTGTCCCCACAGGGGAGCTTCTCCATCCCTCTGATCATCTTGGTGGCCTCCTCTGGAGCCTCTCCAGCAGCTCCAGGTCCTTCTTGTGCTGGGGTCCCCAGAGCTGGAGGCAGTGCTGCAGGTGGGGTCTGAGCAGAGCAGAGCAGAGGGGCAGAATCCCCTCCCTGTGCTGCTCTCTCCCTGCTCTGGCTGCAGCTCAGCACACAGCTGGCTCTGGGCTGCCAGGGACCACTGCTGGCTCCTGGGGACTTTGTCACCAACTGACACCCCCAAGGCCTTCTCCTCAAGCTGAAGAGGAGAGCAGGGAGCAGTGGCCACCTGTGCTGGGGTGTGAAGAGCTGATCATGGGAGAGAGAGAGGGAAAAAAAAGAGGCAAGGTTTGAGCTGTGATATCAGAAGGCAAGAAAAGGCAGCAGGGGGGGCATGGAGGCAGGCAGAGATGTTTGGCTGTGAGTCTGGAAGGCAGCTCTGAGTCACTGGAGCCTCTGGATCCTGTCTGCAAGCTGCCCTCCTGGGTTCTGGGAGCAGAAACTGGCAGCTGTGCTGGGACCCACAGGGAGGTGCTGAGCCCTTGCATGTTCCAGTGGGAGCTGACTCCTTGGTCTCAATTTCAGAAGCAGCAGGCAGGGGAGGTGGTGGAGTCCCCATGCCTGGAGGTGTTGCAGAACCCTGTGGCCATGGCCCTTGGGGCTGTGGTTTGGTGTCCATGGTGGAGTTGGGTTGATGTTGGACTGGATGCTCTGGGAGGGCTTTTCCCACCCCAAACAATTCCATGGTTCTATAATTCCACAAGTGTGGCAGGGCTCAGAGCCTACACCCTCCACTTCTGCTGCTTCCAGATGTCACCACTTCCTCTCCCATGTCCTTCCTCCCTCCCTCCCTCTGTCTTTGCAGCCATTTAGCACTCCAGAGCCACCCTTGGGCAGCTTCTGTCAGCCCCTGGCATGGATAACTCAATGTCTGCTGGATCAAAACCCTTGGAGTTGCAGAGCTCAAGCAAAGCTCAGCTCTGGGTTGCAGCTGCCCTTTGGACCTTCTGTGACACAGCCTAGGGGATGGTTGATGCCATGTCCTGCTGCTCTCCTTTCACTGAGACTCCTCACTGCAGTCAGGTTGGGTTTTGTTGGGGGAGGGTTGTGCAGTGAATAGAAACCCAGCACCCACCTTGGGAGGCCACAGCTGCACTCCTGGGTCCAGTTCTGGGCTCCCCAGTTCAGGAGAGACAGAGAAGTGCTGGAGAGAGTCCAGGGGAGGCTGCAGAGCTGCTGGGGGGCCTGGAGCAGCTCTGGGAGGAGCAAAGGCTGAGAGCCCTGGGGCTGAGAGCCTGCAGAAGAGCAGCCCCAGAGGGCAGCTGAGCAATGCTCAGCAAGAGCTAAAGGAGCTGTGGGGAGGGGGCAAGAGGCTGGGGCCAGACTCTGCTGAGTGGTGCCCAGGGCCAGCACAAGGGGCAAGGGGCACAAAGTGGCAGGCAGGAGGTTGGATGTGAGCAGGAGGAGAAAGTTGTTTGGTGTGAGAGTGCTGGAGGGCTGGAGCAGGCTGGCCAGAGAGGTTGTGGAGTGTCCTTGTGTGGAGAGCTTCCAACCCCTCCTGGGCATTGTGCTCCTGGGCACTGTGCTGTGGGTGCCCTGCTGGAGCAGCTCAGCCTTGCTGTGGCCCTGGGCAGCCTGCTCTGGTTGGAGCTGTCCCTGCTGGCTGCAGGGGAGTTGAACAAAATGACCTTGGAGGGTCCCTTCCAACCCGAGTCAGGCAGTCTGTGACTCTGTGCTGGACCATGGTGGTGGAGCTGCCAGCACAGCACACAGGAGTGGGTGGCTGCATCCTGACCTTGCCTTCTTCATTTCAGCATTTCCTGATGGTCTCTGAGCCATTCCAGCTCCATCATCTCCTCTGACAGTCCCTGGTGTCTCTGGTTACCTATCTAATTACAGACCCCCCTCCCACCATCAAACCTCTCCCTCCTGTCCTGCACTGGGTACCAAGTGCTGTGGTATTTGGGTTGCCTCCCACTCCTTGCTCCTTCTGGGTATGCTCAGCACCATCTTTGCTTCAGGGCCTTCTCACTGCAAGACTGGAGGCAGTGGGCTGGTTTAGAGGGAGCCTGGGCTCCCCATCCCTTCTCACTTTCATCCTCTTTCCCTCCTGGATCTCTCTCACTCCAAACACAAGCTTTGCATTGCCCACCACAGCCATCAGCTGGTGAGGGACTGGCAGAGGCTGCCCAGGGAGGTGGTGGTGGAGTCCCCATACCTGGAGGTGCTGCAGAACTGTGTGGCCATGGCAGCTGGAGCCAGGCTTTGGTGGCCAGGGTGGGGTTGGGTTGCTGCTTGGATTGGATGCTCTGGGAGGGCTTTTCCAACCCCAGGCAATTCCATGACTAACCCTCTGTCCGTATCCTCTTCTTCTTCCATGAAGTCTCTCTTCCCGGGTTTTCCTTCCCCCCTCCTCCCTGCCCCCAGCTCCCTGCTGCAGCCCTGGGAGCCAGGCCCCAGAGCTTCTCCCTGCAGCCCAGCTCCAGGGCTGGCTCCTGCTGCCCATCCCTCACCTGGCAGGGGCTGCAGAGTCGTGCTGGGTGGGAGTGAGGCTGTCTGCAGGGGGGTGCCATCCATCTCAGCTCCTGCACCATGACTCATCCCAGCCCCAGCTGCACTCTTCCCTCCTCCAGTGGAAGCAGGGAGGAGGACAGAAGGAGCTCTCCATTTCTGCTGTGAAAAATTACATCCCTCGTGGTCACCAGGGCAGGAGGAGGGTAGAGGGAAGGAGCTGAGCACCCAGGGGGAGGAACCTCTCAGCACCACCAAGGGGGCAAGATTCAGTGACACCCCCCCCCCCCAAAAAAAAATGAGGGGACACCATGCAGCCCTGTCTGGAGCCTCTTCCCCTCTCCCTTACCACGTCTGTGAGTTGAGAGAAAGTCACTGCAAGAGCAGAGAGAGGTTTGGGTTGCACCCTTGGAATGGAGGGGAAGTGCCCAGCTGCTCTCTCCAGACAAAGTCATGGAACCATGGAACAGGTTGGAAGGGACCTGAAAGATCATCCAGTTCCAGTTCCAACCCCCTGCCATGGGCAGGGACACCTCCCACCAGCACAGCTTGCTCAGGGCCTCATCCAGCCTGGCCCTGAGCACCTCCAGGGAGGGCACAGCTACAGCCTCCCTGGGCAACCTGTGCCAGTGTCTCCCCACCCTCACTCCAAACAATTTCTTCCTCCTCTCCACTCTCACTCTCCCCTCTCCCAACTCCAAGCCATTGTCCCTCATCCTGGCACTCCCAGGATGTCCAAAGTCCCTCCCCAGCTCTCCTGCAGCCCCTTCAGGTACTGCAAAGCTGCTCCTTGGTGCATCTCAGGCATTGGCAGAGCCTGCCCAGGGATGGAGTCCCCATCCCTGGAGTTGTTCAAGAAACCTCTGGCCATGGTTTAGTGGCCATGGGGGTGCTGGACTCGATCTGAGAGGTCTCTTCCAACCCACACAATCTCTGCTGTGTCAGTGCTCCTTGAACCACCTCTGGAGGTGTAGAGGGTGCTCAGCCAGACATGCAGGCTGCTGCTTTGGCCAGAGGGAGCCAAGTCCCAGAGCTGGATGTGTGCATTCCCACCCAGCTGCATCTCTGCAGACAGACCTTGCACCTCCTGCGCTGTGTGAAGCAGCTGCCCAGGCCAGAGTGGGTGCCAGGATTGGTCTCCTCCCCTGCAAAGAGAGGCACAGGGCTGCTCCAGCAGGATCACAGCAATGGTGCTGAGTCCAGGATCCCAGTTCAGCACGGATCAGACCTGGAGAGGACCACATTGCAGAGCAGTGCAGAGGGGCAGGATCCTCTCTCTCCAGCTCTGGCAATGGTCACTGGCTCCTATCCAGCTTCTCCCCCACCCCCCAGCACCCCCAAACCCTTCTCTGCAGGGCTGCTCTCAATCTCCTCACCCCCAGCCTGGATTGATACCAAAGGTTGCAGGACCTTGCACTTGGCCTGGCTGAACCTCAGGAGGTTCTCCTCAGCCACCTCTCCAGCTCCTTCTGGATGGCTCCCATCCCATCCTTCAACCCATATCAACCAGCCCTTGAGAAGCAGGATCTGGGAAGTGGCTCCTGGCCCTCCTTGTCACCAGGATCTGGGAAGTGGCTCCTGGCCCTCCTTGTCACCAGGATCTGGGAAGTGGCTCCTGTCCAACCTTGTCACCAGGACCTTTTCTTGCAGACCCTGCTCTCAGCAGCAGTTGAACTCTTTCAGCTGAGCTTCTCCTGAGGGGTTCAGCTCAGGGGAAACCTTCAGCACAGGAGTTTGAAGCCTTGAGCAGGCTCAGCTTTGAGCAAGCTTCGTGAAGCTGAAGCCGGAGGCGGAATCAGCAGGGTCGGAGCCTCACTGCTCCGAGGGCTGTGGCCGGCAGGGTCGTGCTGCTGCTCTTCCCCTCAGATGAGCCATTAGGAGGTGAAAGGAGGCAACTCCTCAGCCTGCAGCCAGCTGCTCAGCCTGCAGCCAGCCTGTGCTGCACGGCTGACCTCGCTGGGGCTGCTTCCCCCTGCACTGTTTGTTTGCACATCCAGGGCCTCCCTGCTCGGCTCCCCTGCGTCCTGCTGCTGCCAGCGCTGCAAGCTGAGCCTTCAACTCCCTCCACTTCTGGGATTTAAGAAACTAGAGGCAAAAAGAGACTCCCCCTCCCTCCCTCTCCCCAAGGCTCCTACAGAGCCAGCCAAGCCACCTTCCCTTTTTCATGCTGACAGCTCTCACACAGCTTTCCAGAGCCAGCCTGCAGAGGGGCAAAGGCTGGGTCAGACCAACTGTGGTCTCTCCCTGCCCTGGAGTGCCCCAGGGATGGTGTAGGCAAGAGTGATGCCCACCAAAACAAAAGGGAGGAGATGGTGTGCCACAGCCAGACCAATGCCCAAGCCTCCTTTTTCTTGAGTCTATCTTGGCTCTGGCCAGCCTGATCCAGTGTGAGGTGTCCCTGCCCTTGGCAGGGGGGTTGGAACTAGATGATCCTTGTGGTCCCTTCCAACCCTGGTTCTATGATTCTGTCCCATCAGCTCCTCTGCTCCTCCACCTTCTGCCCTCCGTTCAGAGCTGATCTCACTGCACAACTCAATTCTTGCTCCAGGCTGAATTTTCTTCCTTGTTTTTGGCTTCCTCTTGGCTGATGCAGAAACACAGCTGGGCCCCATCAGCATAGGGGGGAGGGGGGGAAGCTCTGACCTGGGAAAGGCTCCAGGTCTCTTGGTTTGCTGGAATAGCTCATTCCTTTCCTCTCTCCTCCAGGAAAACCAATTTAAAATAATAATAAAAAGCAGTGCAGGGGAAGTGAGCAGAGATGGGAATGGTTTGTGCCAGCTCCAGCCTCCTTCTCTCCCTGACCCACTCATGGAAAAGACTTTGCCCACAAAAAGAAGTCTCTTCTGGTGGTCAGGGGAATTTTGAGCTCAACCCTCTTCAGGCTGTTTGTATCTCCAGCCCTTCCTCCTCCTCCTCCCTGCCCAAGAGCCCCAGGCAGCATCGATGGGCTGGGCTGGGCTGTGCTCTGCCACATGCTGGTGGGGCTGCTGCTGGGGGTGATTCTGCACTGGGGTGAGCTGCAGAGCCAGCCTGGCCTGCCTGTGCCCACTGCTGGGCTGGCATTCTGCAGTGGGGTGAGCTGCAGAGCCAGCCTGGCCTGCCTGTGCCCACTGCTGGGTTGGCATTCTGCAGTGGGGTGAGCTTCAGAGCCAGCCTGGCCTGCCTGTGCCCACTGCTGTGCTGGCTTTCTGCAGTGGGCTGAGCTGCAGAGCCAGCCTGGCCTGCCTGTGCCCACTGCTGGGCTGGCATTCTGCACTGGGCTGAGCTGCAGAGCCAGCCTGGCCTGCCTGTGCCCACTGCTGGGCTGGCATTCTGCACTGGGCTGAGCTGCAGAGCCAGCCTGGCCTGCCTGTGCCCACTGCTGATGTTCAGAGAGGATTCATCTTGCTATTGAAGATTTGGGTGCTGCAGGAAAGGCAGCAGAGAACACTGGACCTGAGGGGCCCTGGTGAGTCCAGTGCTGTCTCCCAGAGCCCCACCAGGAAGGGAACTCACTGTGGCTCTGCTGATCCCCTGCTGGTCCCCTCAGCTGCCCTTCAGTGCCCTGCCCTGCCAGCTCTTACCCTGCCTTGCCTGGGCAGTGATCCTCCCAAGCTCTTCTTCACCTGGGCTCCAGTCCCTTTCCTTGAGCTCCCCTGGCTGGTCCCCCCGTGTCCCCACCTAGTGTCCACCCCAGCTGTGTCCTACCACTGCAGGGAGTCTCAGCCTTGAGCCTTCTCCAGTCCAACCAGCATCACCAGTCCATGGCTTCCCCTGTGCCAGGGGATGAAGTTGGTAGAGGGTGACACAGGGAGAAAGAGTAACTTGGAAGGAGGTGAGGGCTTTGGCAGGGGCAAGGAGGAGGCAAGAGGGCCCTGAGGAGGTTCCTTTGGTGTTTCCACCTGAAGGGAGATTGTAGGCAGGTGGGGGGTTGGTCTCTTCTTCCAGGCAACAGTGACAGAAGGAGAAGACACGGTCTCAGGGAGGTTTGGGCTGGATGTGAGGAAGAAATTCTTCCCAGAAAGAGAGATTGGCCCTTGGGATGTGCTGCCCAGGGAGGTGGTGGAGTCACCCAGTAAGCCTGGCTGAGGCACTCGGTGCCATGGGTTAGTTGATTAGATGGTGTTGGCTGACAGGTTGGACTGGATGATCTCAAAGGTTAATTCTGGTTAATTCTGTGATGATTTTGTGATTCCCTGCCCTTGGGGCTGCCTGAAGTGGTGTCTGCAGCAGCGTGGCCCTGGGTGGGCTGTGTAGGGGGTGGGGGGGAGCTGGGGACTGGGCTGGCAAAACCCTACACGAACTGCAAAACCCTACACGAACTGCAAAACCAGGTCCGAGAGCGATCCCAGCTGGGCTGCAGGCAGCTGCCTGCGCAGAGCCCGAAAGAGTTAAGAGCAGAGAGGCCCTGCCTGGTCCTCCCACCGCATGAGCTCAGCGCTGCCAGCACCAATCCCGGCCCGGCCCCGGCTCTGCCTGGCAGCAAAAGAGCCGAGAGCCGAAGCTGGGAGCGGAGCAGCAGCGGCAGCCAGATCCCAGCCCAGATCCCAGCCCGCGCCGAGGAGCCCCCAGCCCTGGGCAAAGCCAACGATGTAGGATCCGGCCAAGGCTTCTCTCCATCCTCGGCAGCGCAGCGGCTCGTGGTGGGCACCCCCGGCCGCCAACATGATGGGCTGCAAGTCCAACTCCCTCACTTGCCTGCAGGGAGGCAAAGCAGGGCTGCCGCTGGCCACGGCCACCGACTCCACGGCCACGCTGAACAAGCTGGCGCTGGCCACCGGCGGCACGGAGAAGTCCTGGTACCGCTGCATCTTCCCCTTCGGCATCGTCTCGGTGGTCATCGGCGTGGCGGCCACCTGCATCACCTTCACCATCAACGGCCCCCAAATGGACATCGCTAAGGTGGTCTCGGTGGCCACCTTGATCTTCGGGGTGGGCCTGCTGGTGGCCGCCTACGTCTGCTGGAGGGCCAAAAGGGAGAGGCAGCGCAAGAGGCAGCGCCAGGAGCCGGTGGCCGTGGAACAGGGAGCTCAATGACCCCGGGCTGGGGTAGAGGCTCGGCTCCGCCCGGAGCCCCCCCCGCTTACACCCCCCTGGCCGGCAGCAGAGCGGGGACAGGACCGGTTTTGTCGCCCCCGAGGAGGTCCGGAGCCTGCCCGAGGTCAGCTTGCCCTCATCCCCCGCCACGCCAGCGCCTGGCCGTTCCCCACTCCCATCGCGGGCTGCGGGCAGCCCCCGGCCGTACGGCAGGCTCCAGCCCACCTGCCTGCTCGGGACCGGCACGGAAAGA
Organism: Indicator maculatus; assembly: GCA_013399975.1. Classification (NCBI taxonomy): domain Eukaryota; kingdom Metazoa; phylum Chordata; class Aves; order Piciformes; family Indicatoridae; genus Indicator; species Indicator maculatus. The sequence continues at coordinate 74,244 of VXBD01002086.1, read as the reverse complement.
CCCCGGAGAGAGGCTCGAGGAGTGCCCCCCAGGCATGGACCCGCTGCCCATCCCACCACGCAGCACCCTGCCCTGTGCCGGGGGTGCCAAGGCAGCCCAGCAAGCCCTGCAGGGTTCGAGAAGAGACCGGTGCCACCCCTGTCCTCTTGTGGCTTTTCCCAGTCGCAAGGACCCTCTCCTGGCTCAGGACAAAAGAGTTTGGGAAGGAGATCGCAGGGTGCTGGCAGCGCCTGGAGAGACGTGGGGCAGGCTGGGCTAGGGGGCAGGGGCAGAGGAGGGCTGGCAGTGAGCACTGGGGCGACAGAGTGGCTGCTTTGGCACGGGAGGCCCTGGGGACACCGTGGGTGACAAAGGGAGGTCGGGAGCTAAGTGCAGTGCGGGGGTGACAGACCTTGTCACCGGCTGGTGGGGGGTCGTGGGGAGCGAGTGCCCGAGGCTGGGTGGCCCCCCGTGGGCAGCATCCGTTGGGGGTTTGCTGTCAGTGGCGTGGCAAGCAGAGGAGGCAGCCTGGGGACATCCAGGGGACAGGTCCCCTCTGCAGGGGCAGGGGGGAGGTCCATCCACCTGGGATGCCTGAGGGGTTCGTGCTGTGAGCTCACAGCAACATCTCCCAGCTGCGGGAGCCTGAAAGCCGTTCTGTGGCTGGAGGAGGAGCTGGGGTTGCATTAAAAAGCAGCAAATACATTTTTACCACTTTTTTTTC